>JANHGB010032968.1:0-80167 GCA_026283785.1 Coracopsis vasa | reverse complement strand
AGTGATTTGTGTTATACCTTAGTTACTAAACTGTTCTTATCTCAACCCGTGGGAGTTGTATTCTTTTCGATTCTCCTCTCCATCCCCCTGGGAGTTTGGGTGGCGACTAAGTGGGGGGGAGTGAGAGAGAGACTGCGTGGATGGGCTTAAACCATGACACATACATTTTTCCAACCATTGCATTGGAGCAGTTTTTGTGTCACTGAAGAGCAGTGATTTGCTGGAAAATTACCTTTTTTTTACTGTCTCCACCAGCGTGTCTCTATAGGGATGATTGCTGGGGAAGATAAACAAAATTACCGTAGTGGCCATAGAGAAATTATAACTATAGCTGGCTGAGAAGTGGAACTTCCAGTTCATGAAAGGTAAAGGGGAAGTTTTTCTTTATTAGCTTTCAGTACCTCACATCAGTCCCGTATGATGAAAACTCCAAGATTATAGTTCTGCATCGATAAAAAAACTAATGAAAACTTGCATAAACCCATCAGAATGAGAAGTTTACAGGAGGTAATGGGTCCCAAGGTTCTACTGCTTTTTGGTGAAACTGATTTTCACTTCAGTCTCCTGGTTGACACGCTTTGAAAGGGACAGACCCATTTCACTGTGCATCAGCATTCCCCTCTTACCTCCTTTTCTCTGCTATCACCATGCATGAAATTAAAGACTGACACACGAACCTCTTAGACTTGGATTTTAGGCCCTTCCATGATCCTTAATTTATGTCAGACCCAACCATCACATCACCCATCAGTCCTTCTTTGTCTGCAAACAGCAAATCTAGCCAGGCATCTCCCCTATTTGGCTCACTAACCAGCTGGGTTAGGAAGTTATCTCCCACACCCTCCGAGAACCTCCTGGGTTGTTTCTTCACTGCTGTGTTGTACTTCCAGAAGACATTAGATAGGTTGAAATTGCTCACAAGAACAAGGGCAAGCAATGGTGAAACTTCTTCCCATTGTTTGAGCCACATCCATAGCTTCATCCTTGCTAGGTAGTCTATAACAGACTCCTACTAGGATATCAGCTGGGCTGGCCTTCCCTCTGAACTTCACCCACAGACATTCAGCCTTCTCACTCACGACACTGAGTTCAAGGCAGTTGATGCACTTCCTGACATACAGTGCAACCCCACCACCTCTTTTTCCTTGTCTTTCCTTTCTGAAGAGCCTGCAGCCATCCATCGAAGCACTCCAATTGTGTAAATTGTTTCACCACACTTTTATGATGGCGATTATGTCATGATTTCCCTGCTGCACAGTGGCTTCCAGCTCTTCCTGTTTGTTGCCCATGCTTCAGGCATTGACATAAAAATATTTAAGTTACCCTGTGGATCTGGACTTCAATAGCAGCAAGCTACTCTACGGCTCATGTCTAGTGAGCCTGGTGTTATCCCCTTTCCCCTTCAAACCTAATTTAAAGTCCTCAAAGCGTAGTTTAAACCTAGTTTAAAACCTAGTTTCGAATCTAGTTTAAAGCCTTTTCCTACATTTATTGTTCCATATTTACCCTCACTAGCACCACTTCCTTTTCATTCTTCGAACAGATGCAGACCTGAGTTGCAAAGAGTACTACAAAATGCAATAAACTCAACTCCTATTAATTTATAGAGGAACATAGTCCTTCTTAAGTATTATTACCTGCCATTTTGAGAAGCTTTGATGTGACATTTTGTCACCTCCTAAATATCTCCAAACAGCAGTTTCATTATCTTGAAAATTATTAAACTAAGGAAGTAAGTAGCTTTTTATGCAGAAATTATGCCTGAATTTTGATCATTATAGTTTAAAATGATGCTTTACGTTATAAGTCAAGATAAATATCAGAGCAACTGCAACAGTAGATGCAACATAAAATTTTGGCTTACTTTACAGAAATGCTTTCCATATGACTGCATATTTGAGTGGCACGTTTATACAAGATTTATTGTTGTTTTGTGGGTTGGGTAGCTCAGGCAATATGGTAATTTGAAGCTACAGCTAGCTAGGATATGCATATGCTGACAATATATGTACAGGCTGAAAATGTACGTACAGGCATGTACACAGAGAAAGGGACAAAAGGAGAGAGAAATAAGGAATGCTGATGGGAAAAAGCATTGGAAAAACTGTAGTGAAAAAAATTATATCAGCCTGCCAACAGGTTTTCTGGTTTTGCTGATATATTTTTTTTCATAACACAGCATTTAATATGTCCTTCATGAGGTCAAGGAAGTTACCTTGACATAAGACAACCATTAAATGAGAATTAGACTTTTCCAAAATGTGGTGAGAAAGGCCCTGTTTCTCATTGCTATTTGAAAACATAACATACTTAATAATTAAAGCGAGATTGAAATATTTGCCCAAAATATTTAGTAAAGATTCTAAGTATTTCAATATATTTGGCAAAGTGTTCACCTCATGTATTCTTAACTGATAATAACATAGTAATATCCCTAAAAGTCCAGATTTAATTTACTAATCAGTAGCACCTATTCTCTCGGTTAAAAATCTTTAAGCCTTATGTCAGGGAAAAAGGACAAGCAAGGTTAACACAATAATGAGGCCTCTGAATGCACACAGCTTAATGGTCCATCAAACTCGCAGCATACCTCAACTCAAATTTGCTAATGGTATGAAAAAAATAATAAATGCTCCATTCTCCAGCCAGTTTGCTTCTTTGTGTGATTGATTGCGGCTGAAAACAAGCAAATTGTAGCATCTGCACTGGAAAAAAGAAAATAAAGGTATTTCAGGAATGTTTAGGTACAGGTTGAAGACTTTCCCAGGTTCTCTCTTAGCAGAGGTCATCTGACTGTGGAGTTGACAGGTCCATTTATGATCTGCTTCTACAACTGCTTGAATGAAAGGAGAAAACAGAAGGTTCGTTAGGGTCACGTCTGAGCTTGATGGATCAACTCCTCCCATCTTTACCTCACCCTAAACTGATACAGTTGAATTCCTGATGAGGTGGTTCATTCTCTCTCCATGGCTGCTCAGGGAATTGGATACTCAAGTTTAACTCATTGTGACAGGCTGTGAGCCATGTGCCCTTGTGATGTTTACATCTTTATAATTGTACTGCACTAATGTTGAGCAGCCAAGAGTGAAAAGCAAATTATTCAGGAAAGTTTCAAGGTTAAGAGTCTTCTGCATTATCATCTGCCACCCCCACGCTTCCATTACACATCTCCTCTCCCTAACAAAAAGAACTCCTATTTCTGTTCATACTTTGTTAATTTATCCCATTATCCTGTGTAAGCAGAATGAAATCTATTAAAACAGTTTTCTTCCTTTCTTCTTTAATACAATTATTCCAGCTGTGCAGCAGTGAGCTGTATCTAGAAAGCTTTATGATGCTCTCCTAGTACTTTTACACAACATGTTTACTATATTGTTTGTTTTCTTCATGTTGGTTCTTCTAGGGCATAGTTCACATCCCATTTGGAGACAATGGTGGTTTAACAAAAAATTGCATGAACAATCTAGGGAATGCAGATGCAAATTCCACACATACACACCATTCCCAGATAATGTCTTAATTCTGGGGGTAGAACTAAGTCTTCCTTTCTTCCATGTTGAGCAATGACTCTTGAATTTCTGACCGTAATGTGGCAGCATTGTTTTTTTTAAAGGTGTTTATCAAATCATTTTTGTCTGGTTTCTTTCTGATAGAGCAATGTCTAGATGCTGTGTCTTTAATTTCTTGGAGTTTCTAACTCCTAAACTTTATGCAAAAAATGCATGTCATCATGACATCATGAAATGAAGTTTCATGTGGGCCCAGCTCTTTATGCGATATGGGATTTCTTTACAGAATTTAAGGAGAATTTGGGTGACTATTCAGCTAGACAAGATTACTGCCTACAATAGGGGAAGACTTCCACTCATATATTCAGAATAAGCATTCTTGTACATGGATGAGCAACTGAAGAGCCCAAATGAAATAAGGGGGCATCAGTTGAACAGAGGCATCTGTGAAGATAGATGGTCCGGATGAATGGAGATATTGTCTTGGTCTTAAGCTAAATTCAAATTTCTAAGTCCCAGTTTAGATGATTATTTATGATGATGTGTAAATAATGAGACAACAACACGGAAAGAAATGAGTAGCCAGTTCAAGTCAGAAAGTCAAAAGTGTGACGATAACGAAAGTGTGGATGGCAGAAGATGTGGGAAGATGCAGAGTATCATTAGTTAAGCAGATGAAACTTTGAGAAGTCTAGTAAAGGAAAACTTTCTTAGCAAGGACATTGTACAGCTTGACACTGAAGACAAACATGAGAACACATAAGTCGTATCTCCAGATTAAGGCTTCCAATAAATGCGTTATGGTTGCTGCAGCCTCCTTTAGAGCACTAATATTTCTGTGACTGGTTTCTATAATATCCTAATGATTAGAACAGCCTCTTCTCTATTCCATTTGCTGAGGGTAAGGGAGAGGAAGTACACTTCCCTTCTTTGCTTGAAGATGTGACTAATTTCAGGGTGGCTGCTTTAACCACTGAATTGGTAAATACCGATTGGTGTGAGAATGCTTACCACACTGTGCTATCTCCAAGGCAATAGAAAAGACCCTAATTTGTTGATACCAAGGGAAACAATTTCAAACAGTAACCATGCTGTGATGCACTGTGAAGATTCAACTGAACATGCCACAGTAAACCAAGTAAACATCTGGTTTATCTACAGAAAAAAATTTAGTGTCTCCAGAATTTGCATCACATTAAAAGGAGCAAGAAGGCAATACAAAAATATATCTAGAAAGAGTGGAAGAGGCTAATTTGTTTCTGTTGGAAAAAAGAAACTGTTATGATTGAAAATAACATTTCTGAACTCTCAGAGAAGACTGAAGAGATTGACCTCAATAAAATTATGACTCACGTTTAGGAGATGGCAGAGAAATTGTCTAAATAGTATGAAAATGAGTAGCTGAAATAGAAATATGAGCAAAATAAAACATCAAAAGGAACTTTTTTGTGCATTAATTTATGTATTTATTAACATAAGTTGAAACACGTGATGTTAAGCAATTTTGGACCATCACACTGGGGCTTCTCCAACAGAAAAAATGAACTCTGTGGAATGGTTGCTGAGGAGAACCTCTGTGAGGTTATTTCTTTCTCAAAATATCAAAGGCTCCTGGCAGCCTTTCATCAAACATTTCAGTGGCCAGTACACTCACCTGGAACACAGGAACCTGGTCTCAGTTTCCTCTTTGCAGATCTGCAGTACAAACTTGTGTTCTCCCATCACTCAGGAAAAGGTTTTCACAGCAGGAATATTAAAATACTCTCAGGCAGGTTTCTGTCAATTGGCCCCACTGAAGTTGTTTTGCTTTCTGTAGCTGACTGAATTATCACTACAGAGGATCTGAGCCTGACTCTCCCACATGAATGTCTTTACTGCCAAGCTATGCAGCTGATCTTTCTTTGCTACCATTGCCTATTAAATACTTAAAAAACATCTGTGCAAAGCAGAATTGTTTCACTGGTACAGAAACAGGGAAAGACACCTATCCCAGGATTCCAGCTGCTCACTTATTCAGGAACTTTCTTGGAAAAAGTGGAAAAGCTCAGCTGAAATACTTCTTTCACATCATATATGGAAAAACTGCAATTTTGATCTCACACAAGCAAAACAATACAGGAAAACCAAACTGTTCTTCACCCATCATCATGTGGTCTTTCAGTATGTCTACTAACTTGGCTTTAGCAGGGAAATACCTGCTTTGCAAACTGTGCTAGGATTTGGTGTAATGTTCTTACGTGTTGCAGAGTTCAGCAGAAATGCAGGTGCTGAGGAAAGTAGCCCCTACTGAGATTTTGATGTATCTAGCCCAAACATGTAGAGAATTTAGCCCGAGCATTCCAATTTGCTCTATTTCAACATAATCTTTTTGCTGTGCTTTCAAGATTGTGCATTTTGGTGTTTTGTTGAAGGGAAGCTGCTTTCTGTTAGGGATAAAGAGGATAAATTTAATGTGATGCTATTACCTGCAAGTCTCTTGCCACTTCAGTTTCTGCTGAGCAATCTGGCACATTTGTAGTTTATACTAGTGACACGATCTTCACTGACAGGCTGCAAATTCTAATGAATTTCTCTTTCCCTTATGCAATAAAATCAAATAGCATCTCCAACTCCATAAGGAAAAATGACAATACTATCTACATAAGAAAACAGGCCAGGCAACAGTATTGAGGTGCCAAATGTTGGCAAAGGTTTGTCATACATTAACGCTTTCTCTGCAAGGTGCCTGGGGGCTGCTAGGAGAATTCTCTGAGCAGGACACATCTGTCATCTTCACTTGATTAATGCCCAATTGTTGTCAAAGAATAAAAGACCTAATAGCTGAAGTACCGTTAACATTGCTTGGCAACATAAATTAGCTAAAACACATCACAGATTACCACTGCACAGCTTGAGGTATCACAACCCCTATGTGAGTAAAGTGCAGTGTTTAATGACACACCTTACAGCTATATAGATAGCTGGCCAAATTAGGCATTCTTCTGTCTGTGTAGTGGTCTTGTAGTCTTCACAATCACATCTGCTGCACTGATTTTGCACATGCATCAGTTTCTGTTCAGCAAGGACTACAGGAAACACATTCTTTCCCAAATATATTCTTTCTTCAGGGAATGCTTCTGAGACTTTTTAGAACAATAAGCATGTTGGAGACAGCCCCATCCCACTGTTAGAATGGCATATATTGTGCAAAAAGCATGTTGGGTAGTTTTTAATTTTTAAGATTCCCTTAGAGTGTCCTTTCCACCTTGAAGGAGGGAAAGAGTACTTTCAAGCTCAGAAAGGTTGACAAAAGCAACATGAACTTCTGGAAATAAATTATGAGAAACTTCATTGTCATTTGATAAAGTTTTTTCCTCAGCTGATAGGAATTTAAAAGCAGCTGCTGCCCAAGCAGAGAAAAAATTAACATTGCAAAACCCCCAGAATTATCCTTAAATAACCACTACACACAAGTTTGGAAATTTCCCTCTCTTGTTTAAGGGGCTGCTTCTTAGACTTGTCAGACCGATATATCTTACTTGTGTCATATCTCCAGAAAAACACACTTAGAAGTGTTCATCTTGTTCTGTAGGTAACTACAGCATATATTTGTCCTGTGTGTTCTGTATTTGAATGTCTATATATGATGTGGTGAAGAAGAATCAAGCATCAGGCCTGATGGAGATGTTCTGGTGGCCACATCAGAGTAAAGCGCTGTGTAATGGAATATGTGGGTGTTAGCAAAAAGTCTGCCAGCTGGTAGGAGAAGGTAGTGCTACTTCAACCTCCAATCTTTTAAAGTCATTATAGTATTTCAGAGTTCACTAAAAATATTACTTTCTGCTTCTTGGTGTTTTGGTTTTGGTTTGGTTTTGGTTTTGGTTTTGGTTTTTTGTAAAGAAAACTCACAGAATTAACAAGTTTACTGTTGCTCTTATGTACTGAAGAAATACATCTTATGCCTCCCTAATTTTGTCTTTTCTATAAGTAATCCAAATCGTCTCAGCTAAACCCTTCTTTAACTTTTCTTATTTCTTGTCTATTTATTTTTCTTCTGTCTTGAGCAGTCCTCTGCACTCCAGCAACAAATCCGTGATTTTTGCTACAGACAGTAAAATTCTGGTGTTGATTAAAAGCTCCCTTTTCATTTCACGGCATGATGTGAGAGCGTCACATGTATCCTTTCCTTCCAATAATTGTTTTATGTAGAGTTTCCATTTGCTCCTCTTGAATTTAAAATCACTGACATAATTCATCCATATAACTTTGCTGCTTCTTTATGTTTGCTTTCGTCACTCAAGTTTCAAAACTTAAGTTTGAAAACTGTCTTCCTGTGTCAGTCTGCCTCATTGACTTACCATTCCATTGCAATTCTCAATTGAAAACACATCGATTCTCTGCTACCTAAGCCAGGGTCTGAGTTTAATCTCTGAGTAATGCTATATCAGTGTAAAGCATATGCTTTCAGTAGTCTTAGATTCAACTTACACCACTGAAAAAGGGATGCGACTGTGGCATGATTTCCCTCTTTCCATTATTGTTATTATTATTATTATCTCACTCAGGAAGAGTATTGTCTACCTCCCTAAAGCCTTTGGGATGCAATTTGTATGACTCACACTATACTTAATAAAGTTATTATATTTTGACTTGCTCTAAAGATAAAGCATTAGATTTTTATCCCAGCCTGAACTAGATCTCTCCACATGTATTGATTTTATTAGACAGCCAAGTATGAAGAATGTGGGAGGTGCCTGTAATAGCTCATTAATATTATATGACCTATTTGTTTGCCTAATTATTATAGTCATGTTTTTACCACAGATTACAAGATGGCTAATTCAAGCAAAGAATCCCTTAAGAGCATGCGTAACAGTTTATTTCCAAACTTAAAGGGACAGTGCAGGTACTAAGATGCATGAGATTTACCTGTAATTATTCCACATTTAATAATCTGGTTTATAAATTGAAGACCTGCTCTAGACGGGAAGCAGAAACTAGGAAATCTCAAGAGAAGTGCAGCTGAAGCATAGAAAATAGATAAGCAGACTCTTAAGGAGCAAACTGAACAGTAATCTCTGCTGTCCTTGGAGAAGTCAGGGCTTTGTACATGTTCATGTAGACTTTATACTAAATTAGAAAGAACACCACATCTTTTTATTTTTTATTGTTTTGCTTTCATTGAGCTCAAACAATACCTTATTAAAAAAAAAAAATTAGTTTAGCACATTTACTAGCACTCTTTTTTGGCAATTTAGTTCTAACTCATATCAGACACCTTGTTTCCTGGTCATCACATTTCTGCTCAAGTTCTTCCTACAGGTCTCTGTCCTCTTTTCTGTTTCTGACTCAAGCACATAACTAAGCAAATGGCTACTATTGCCCCTGTTCCTTCTTTCCTATATTCTTAGGTTCATCCATTCCTTTCACCTACTAGCCAATGGTTTGGGTTCTTTTTCACATGACATTGACCTCTTTGTGCCTCTTCCTCTCTTGTAGTAAAGTGTAAGCCTTATTAGATCATAACTCCTGGAAAAAAGGGTTCTATAAGACTATGAATCCCATGGGATTTACTAAATTCTTCCGCGTACCACTGTGTCACTGAGACCATCTGAAAGCAAGAGGATTATCCAGTCTTCAGAGTCAAGGAAGTAGAGGACTACAGTCAGAGCATGTGGGTGACATACGGAAAGCAGCTTTGATTTGTAGGTCTACAAAAGGTAGCTAGGAATGTTTAAAGCTTTTATTGTTAGTATTATCCATTATTGATTTATGTTATTCCACCATATTTACATTATTACTCATCTATGAACTGATTTTGAGAGGGGGTTCTATTATATTTGCTATTCAGAGGTACTTCCAGAGAGATGTGCAAGGATAATTTCCATGAGAGCTTATTTATAGACTACTGGCTTTGTATATTCACGGTTTGGTATTTGTTATTCACAGCATGCAATAGACCACCTAAGCCTAATGGTGTTCTTTCTGCACACTGGCTAGAGGACTAGAAATTTATAAGCAGAAGACTAACCAAGACTGTGTAATAAGATACTTGTACCAAGCTAAATCAAGCTAAAATTAAGAAACTTTCAATACATTATCCATGAACACAAGGCAGATGTCCAGTTTCTCATGAAGGAATGAAAAATAGACCTACACGTGTCGCAGTCAGGAGTACAAATATAACCTCCCAAATCACATCATGTTTTATTCTCAAAATGGTTTTTAAGTAACTGAAATTGTGTCAGTTAATTTCAGTTCCTAATTAATGATATTAAAGGAACATAGCTGTAAAATCTGGCAAAGGCAGTGGGAACTAAAGTTAGCAATATAATTTGCCTTGCACATGATACCTCTATTGATCAATGTTTAATATCAATTTTAATGGAGTTTTGTTTTAAAGTAGTTATAAAAGATGAAATTGAGCTGGCATTTTATTTTTTCAGCGTTTGTCCATCCATCTGTCCGTTGTCTTTTCCTTACAAAGATATCAGACTAAAATATAAAAGCAGAAAATATAAAATGCAAACTCAGAATATCAAATTAGCACTATATAATCAGAAAATTAAATCAATGTGCCGTGCACAAAGTTTTTAGAATTGGTGTCCTGGTTTCAGCTAGGATAAGAGTTAATTTTCTTCCTAGTAACTGGTACAATGTTGTGTTTTGGCTTTAGTCTGAGAGTAATGTGAACATACCAATGTTTTAGTTGTTGATAAGTAGTGCTTAACCTCAGCAAGGACTTTTCAGTCTCTCATGCTCTGCCAGTGAAGAGGGGCACAAGAAGCTGGGATAGAGCAGAGACAGAACACCTGACCCAAACTAGCCAAATTAATATTCCATACCATAGAATGTCATGATCAATACATAAACTGGGGAGAGTTGGATGGGAGGAGCTGTGTGAGGATAGGTTTGGCATTGGTCAGTGTGTGGTGAGCAATTGTACTCTGCATCACTTGTTTTTTCTTGGATTTTATTCTGCTCTCTCTGTTATCTCCCTTTTCATTAAAATTATTATTATTATTGTTATTATTATATTTTACTGTATTTCAATTATTAAACTGTTCTTATCTCAACCCACGGGTTTTAGCTTTTTCCTATTGTCTTGTTCATAGGTGCAGGGCACGGGGAGTGGGTGAGCAGGTGCATGGTACTTAGTTGCTGGCTGGACTTAAACCACAACAACTGGAAATTAGAAAAAATCATGTTAAAGGGAGGTTAATCCAATGAAGTCAAATTTCTAAATTCAAGAAGGCAGACATGCTATAAAAGTAGGGAGAATAAAAATTGTAATGGTATTCTCCTTTCACATCTCAAAAAGTTGCCATGGATCTCTTATAGTTAAACTCCCTTATTCCTGACTTAATGAAGTGAAGAACCTTGTAAATATGAAAGTTCCCTCCTTTCTACAAAAATTTATTCTAGTACATGGCAGGGATGATACCTAACAGGGTAAGGAGTTTGAGCCCTGCTTCACTGAAGTAAATGGAAAATTTTTTGTAGACTTCCATAATCTCTGAAAGAAAGACCATTTAGCAACAGCCTTGAAAATGCACAAGTTTAATATTCTATATGCGATTAACTGTAGATGAAAGAACTTTGTGAAAGTTTGCTCTTTATAGAGCAAACGGAAACAAATTCTGCTGTTAATACTACAGAGAGAAGGAATGGCTGGGAAAAAGCTGGACTTCATTTGATCTCTGGCAATTGTAATTTGAGTTACAAACAAAGACAACCAGGAAATAGTTAAGTTTCCACTATGTAGTATGTTTTCAATATTCTTTTTGGTGAAGGTAGAAAGCTAACCTTGATGACCTAGAGATATTGATATTTCCTGTTAATAACTCTCATGTAGGGAAAAGCCCTAAAGAATATATTAAACCAACATAATGTTACAAATAATAATAGAGTATTACAGGAATAATTTATAGAATGCATTTACAGGAAAAAAAAACAAAACCAACAAAGACCAAAACTGAGTTTTTGAACCATTCTTTACAATTTTGGAATAGGAGTGCCACTTTTACCTTAATTTTTTAGGTTTCTTCAAAATTCTTTATTGAATAATTCATGTTTAAATCCTATAGAACTATTCAATGATAAGAACTCACAGCAGAAAGTCTGTCATAAACCACTTATTTATTCCAAACTATTTTCAATAGTATGTGAAGATATGTTGTTGAGTAGCTAATAGAATATCTATTTTAAAAACAAATAATCAATGAGTTGGTGCTGCTTTTAATCAATTTTTGGTGACATGTAGAGTGTTGTAAGGCATACTATGTCACAATTTCCTGAAGCAGCATGGAGCAGCATCAAAGATTTATGCATTCCTTCTTTCTAGAGTACATCCCTGCTACCTATCTATACATCGTTTGACATTTTGATGGATACAGGTCAGGCAACCACTGCTGGCCAATAATTTCATGTATCCATAAGTGGTTTCAGCCATGACTAATTTATTATTTTGCACATCTGTATAAATGCTATCACCCTCTGTTCTGAGTCCCCTCACATAAATAACTCCAGGTAAAGCAAGCATTGTGAAAAATGACAAGAAAAAAGAAAATTAAATGGACATATCTGGTTTGATTCTAATAATCAGCTTTATTGCTCAGTTTAGTTGAGGTTGTTCCTACATATGAACTAATTTACGAGGTGCAAGGGGCTGATATCGCTCTTGTTTATAATACCCTTACAACTGTAATGAATGTTCTTATGTACCCAAACCCCCTGCCTCTGTGAGCCAGAGAATATTGTTGCCTTCACCTTGCAGATAGGAAACTCCATTTATGCTAGATCAGATATTAAATCGGCTACTTAACTAGGAGCCATAACTGGATCCATCATGTCTTGGAAGACCATTCAGACACCAAGAGGAATGTCTGCCTCTCTTTAGGTATCTTCTTCCAAGATACATAATTGATTATCCTGTATTAACTCAAACATGGTTTGTCTGGAACAAGGATTATGAACTACTTTTTCTAGAAACTCCACAGGTCAATAAAGTTAATATGATAGGTGCAGGAGAGATTATAATAAGTACTAAGCAGAATGATGAAGAGCAATCTAAACTCATAATTCACATTCAGAATCCTTAGTGATAGGGCAGATACAGGTTTAGCATTTTCACTATGGACAATTCAGGTCAGAATGATCAATGGTGAAAGAAGTGATAACTAAATTTGAAGTACATATGGACCAAAACAAGTTATTTAACAGTATAACCCTTCAATAGAATAATGGTATTGACTTTGCAAAGATTGCAAGTCTTCTGGTTTTCAAGACCGTACATAAGTTCTCTTCATTCTACCTCTGACTTTTTTCTTTTTCATAGTGTTTCTCAGAAATTGTTAAAGTAGCTAAGTTTTCTTAAACATGACTGGGTAAAGGGCAAGAACATTGCTATCTTTCTAATAACTCATGAACAAGCAGAGGAAGACTGTGCTATCTGTGTGCTCTGAAGGACTAATATCTGATAAGGTACTTTTTCAGATAAAATAACATGAGATAACTGATTCTTTAGACAAGCCAAATCAGGTAGATCAAATCTTTTTGGACTTCAGAAAGACATTTGATGTGATTTTTTCCTATTGTAAACCAAAGACCATTAGGTAGAGGGGAACTGGTCACCAAAAACATAGTAAAAATCTCCTTGGACTTAAAAATCCTGTTTTCTGGAGCCACACTGCCCATCCATCTGACAGAAAAAAATATTTTTTTTTTCACTGACTTACACCTGATCCTTTTTAAACAATTAAGCTGCCATTTATTGCTTACATGGATATCGTCAGTCTGAGATACTTATAATAGTAATGTCTTCATTTGTGAAACTAAAGGTTTTATACAATGGAGGGTTTGTTTTCATTACGTTTAATGGATCTATTCCACTCTTAATTAAATTGCTGTTTTACAGACAAGAGCTGAATGTAGTGGACATTTTGGTTGTAAAACTGCTAGCATGTCATTTTTGAAAATACATTTAAATATATGTAGAAGTCACAGGAAAAACACTCACCCTAGTTCTGCTTTGGAAGATAGGAAGCTTAGTTCTACTCTGCAAAGGTGAACCATGAACTGAGCACGACAATAGCGCAGGTGGGAGCAGTCACTTTATTAACTAAGAGGCAGGTTTCATAACAGCACATCTGGGTCAGGATCAAGTCCAGAGACTGATCAGCAATTCTGCAGTGGTGAAGCAGGTCCAAGGCCACGCCAGGAAGCCAAAACAGTGGGTCCAGATCAGGTTCATACAGTTATGAGATTGGACACAGACATAGCTGTTATACAGCAGCAATGTAGCATGACCTTGGGGCAGTGCTAAATTCTCGGTTTACAAGCAGCTTCCAAATGAAATAAGGGACAGGCCTTTGCTTTTAGCTTTTTTCGTCTTATGACCAAAGAAGCCAACCTTGGACTCAAAGAGCTGAACTCCAAAGCTTCTCCAGCTGAACTCTTAGAAGTGGAATGTGCTCTGGCACCCAACAGTCAGAATGCAAGAAGGCTTGGAAGCAATCATAAGTGAAAGCCTAATCTACTTCTGGGAAACAAGTAATTTTACCTGAAGTTCTGAAAAATGTAGCACTTCCTCCACAGAGTGTACAGGATTTCCAAATATAACATGTGCCAGTATTGTAACTCCTTCATTAAGGAAACATATTTATTCTATCACAGTGAAAGCTTATTGTAAATAGAGTGTAAGGGTGACAACGGACAGTGAAATATTAGTAGGTAAAGGGTTAAGTCCCAAGGAAAGGCTGTCAGTTTGCAATAGAAGATTGTAATAGAACAGAAAATGTAGGAATGCACAAGTGAAACACGATGCATATGTGACAGTAAGAACTGTAGGCTTGGAGTGCTTGTTTAGCAATTTGCTACCATGTACAAGGAAAGGACAAGGAACACACAGATTTTCCTTTGGGCCATTGTGATTGTTAAGTGGAACAGAATGGCTAATAACATTTATTTTGTTTAACAGGACTTGAGAAAGCAGCAAAACCCTGGTTACCACTAAATAATGGTGGGAAAAAAACATCAAAAAACCCACAACCAAAACAAAAGCCAACTTATGTCACTGCTTAATTGCTTAACTTTAAACTACAATTTCGGTTGATTGCTCCTCCTGAAAAAAATATATCCATTCCTTTAATACAGGCTGGCATGACCATTTGGCAGCCCCAAGTTAGTATTTTTGTACAATGGTATTTTCCTTCTGACAACTGGAATCAGATTATTTATTTGACAAGTGAACTTGAATATCCACTACCTTCTGTCTAAATCAACATTTGCCCATGTAAACTGCTTGGTACTAGGATCTGCACAGCTTTCCAGCTACAACCCCTACTGAGTTCCCAGAAAGACAAAAAAGTGTGTTAGGGGTGTCTGCATATGCTACTGACTCTCATCTCCAAAATGCTCTGTACTAGAAAAAAACAATTAGTGCAGTTCCTCTTTATCATTTGTTTTCTTCAGCCTCTATCTCTCCTCCTGAATAAGTGAGTCAGAGACAAGACACAAAATCCTCTCTGCTATAAAGTTATCATGAGAAATAAAAGAAAACTCAAACAGGAATTTTCATTCCCTCATTTCATCCCTTCCATCCCTTTTTTGTTTGCATGGTCTTCATTATGTTTTTTGAAAGATAGGTGGAAAACATGGTTCACTCTCATATCTAATATGAAAGGAACCTTTCAAAAAGCTAATGAATCAGAGTAATTGCTTTAGATCGGTCTGTTCATGCAAAAATAGCACCACCTGCAACAGTGTTAAAGCCAGTGAAATCTGGGTCCTTCTGTAGAAGTTAGTTGTGTTGCTCAAAAACTCTTCACGGTCTGCTCTTAGCTTTGTAGAAACT
Organism: Coracopsis vasa; assembly: GCA_026283785.1. Taxonomy (NCBI): domain Eukaryota; kingdom Metazoa; phylum Chordata; class Aves; order Psittaciformes; family Psittacidae; genus Coracopsis; species Coracopsis vasa. The sequence continues at coordinate 64,825 of JANHGB010032968.1, read as the reverse complement.
AACATTAAAGATGCCATTCACAACTTGTGTTTGGAATTACAGGAACAGCAATATTAAAGTGCCACAGACCAGATTGCTGTTCAGGAGTGCACTGAAAAAATGCTGTGGTCTTGTAGTACTTTTGTGCCTGTCCAGAAATTTGTCTGCATCAGCCTCTCATCTAGATGGCAGATCTTTAGCATGGTCTCCTTATTGTGGCTTAAAAAACCCATGAGGGAAGAAATATCTTCAAAAATTTTTCCTCTAGCCTTAGGAAATAGGATTGCTCTGTTCATCACACTAACAAACAGGCTATCTGTACAGAGAAAAGTGTTGATGCAGTGACTGAAGTGACAAACAAGGGAAGGATTCCTGAAGTTCTAAACATCTCTGTCACCTTGCAGCTGTGCCCTGTGATTGGAAGCCAGAAAAACGCTGCTCTGCATAGTCCCAGTCTAGATGCCTTAAGCAGCACCTGAGGGAAGGGTGCAAGGGTTCCCTGTGGGCTTCCATAGGGACCACAGTGGAGGCTCATGGGGAAGAACCTGGCAGCCTGGGCCCATTCCTCCAGTCCAGCTAGGAGCAGGACAGCTGGGTGGCACAAGGGCAGCCCCAAGCCCCAGAACTGTGCACCTCCTTGGGGATGGAGACAGGACAAGGCCAAGACAGACTGAGAGCCTGGCTCAGCAAGGCTCATAGCCAGGCAGGGCAGGGCTGTGTGGAACTGGAGCTGTAGCATTGCTGGGAAAGGGTCTAATGGGCCCGGGGGTCTGACACAGCATCCTGAGCCATGGGTAGGGAGGGGGAGTCCCTGAGGAGGCTGACAAGAGCAGCCAGACTCATGAGTGCCCTCAGGGCCTTGGCAAAGGGAATGCCAGTTATTCTCAGTTGTCTGCAGTTTCTCATCACTGTATCCCTGCACTCTTACTGCTTTATAAAATCTTTGAATCCCATAGTTAGTATTTGGGGTTTATAATAGATTATTTTACGGCTGGCAAGCTTTTTTTCCAGAAATACTTGTAGAGAACAAGCAGAAGTAAAGTCAAATAAAACTTCTATGTGAAACTGAGTAAGCATCTCTAAAAAATGCTTTTCGGCATTCACCTTGTCCTAATAAAAACAAAACCTCTCCCAGAGTTAATTTATTGCAGAAACAGAATTATACACAGCACACACAAAAGGATAGAACAGAACATGGAAATGAAAGATGATAATGTCAAGATACATATTGTAAGTTTTAAGGTAAAACATTAACAGTTCAGAGAAATGGGATGTTTTCAAACACAGAGTGTTCAAAAGATATTATATTGAGATATGACACGTACTTATAATACTTGGGATACTCAGATATATCAAACTAAATTTCTGAATGTCATATGTATCTTTAGGGCTGACTAGATGCTACATTCCTGCTTAAATAGGTAAGTGTTCCTTAAAGGAATCAGGGTGAGTGAAAGGAATCAAGGTGGGTGAAAGGTAATTAAGAAATATCTCTAGCAAAAGTAACATTTCTGTAAGGTATTAAGTAATATCTCTGTAAGTTAACTACCTAGGAACACATGCATGCTTAACCAGGCATACATTTTGCTGTCATAATAAAATATCATTTTTGGGTTTGACCTATTTCAAGGAGACTGGTATGTAAGGGATTGCTGTAATATAAACCAAATAAAATGATTTATGATGAAAAGTCACAATACAGTGATGTAAATACCAAACCACAGTGCCATATGTGAGGTATTTTAGTTGTATTAGGCCAGCGGTTGCTGGGTAAGCAACTACAAATTTTTTCATTTTTTAAGATAAAAATATTTTTGACATTATTATACAGCTCACAGTAAAAGGAAAAAATGGGTGACCTTGCCAGATATATTAGATGTGTATACACTACCACAAAGTGTATAGAGAGTAGACAATAACGAGTAGAAGTCTTAGTGCACAAACAAAACTTAATTGGCCTCACAGAGACTTGATGGACTAAATCAGAGATACAGAAAGACAGGTAGGGAGAAAAGAAAGCTTTCTATTGTTTGATGAAAATATTTATGTTTTTTTTCAGAAGCTCAGGAGGAAGTAAGAAGCAGACCTGTAAACAGCCTTCAACTAAAGATAAAAAGAGGAATAGAATGAAGTAGTATCATAGTAAGAGACAGTAAGACTGATGCACCTTATTTCAGATGTCTAATACCTGAAGGACATGGTAAAAGGAAAATGGCTGTTGAGTGAATACTATAAATAGGCACAGCCTACCAATACATTATTGAGGACAACGCTGAAAGCGTGGATTTGGTTTTTGGGTTTTTTTATAAACACTAAGAGAGTGTTAATAAACACATAGCTGTGCTATGTGAAAGACGGACCTGAGTAAGGGGAAAGAAACATTTGTAAGTAGGTGTATGGATGAAACTGTCAAAAAGTATCAAGTTAATAATTGTCTGCAAACTAATGTCAAAGTGGAGCAGAATAATCACATAGATTGAAAATACAGACTTCAGCCAGGAAAAATGTGTTTCCATCAAGAAAAAAAAAGACTTCTAATATTAAGTAGAGAATGAGACTGGAAATCAGAGGGACCTGTTCTACACCTGGGATGTGGTTTTAAAACAACAACCAGATAAACTGCAAAAAGCAGAGGAGAACAATGTTTGCTAGCACTAAATGCACTTGAAAATATCAATAGAAACTGAAAGTGTGGCATGGCTGTGTTCAGCACAGTCTTAAGGCAGGAAACTTACATGACTGTTAGAATTTTACATGAAATTCTGTCTTTTAACCAGATATGTCAGACAGCGGATAAAGACCTGACACGCTACTTTACCTCTGTACAAAGCGTGCAAGAGTTACATTATTGCTACTTTGTTTCTACATGTAGAAGCGCTGTTTCATTCTCAATACTTAGCTGTTCCAAACTGCTCCTAAAATGGATTTTAACATTGAAACTGATCGCTTCTTGATTTCTGTAGAAGATTGTATTTTCATTCCTCGTGATTCACAGACCAGAAAGTAATTCACAGATCAGAAAATTATTTATAATGAACCTTTCCACTGATTCATAGTGAATTAAAATGAGCAAAAAAATTGGATCCCATAACACTTTTCTGAAAATGAAATATTTCTAATTAGATTCATCTCAAGCTTCAGTCTGTATTTTAAACTGTCATCTTTTGCATACTCATGTGAACACTACATTTGAATGCAACAGGGATTTAGTAAGCATTCTCACGATTTTCTTTCCTATGTAAAATTCTCTTGCTGTTTAATATTTGCATTCCTAGAGAATAATCAACACTAACAGGCTCAGTTAGGACTCAAAATACTTTGACTTGCATTATTCTGCAAAAAATAATGAAACTTGGAAACTGAAAAGACATCAAGCCACCCCTCTGGTCTAAACTTAATTTACAACTCAATTCATTCCTGACTGCAGATCTACAAGCAGTATATCCATCATTATCATAGGCCCATATCGTAGAATGGTTTGGATTGGGAGTGACCTCAAAGATCATCTAGTTCCAACCTCCCCTACCATGGGCATGGACATCTCCCACTAGACCAGGTTGCTCAAAGCCCCATCCAACCTGGCCTTGAACACTGCCAGGGTTGGGGCAGCCACAGTCTCTCTGGGCAACTTATTCCAGTACCTCACCACCCTCACAGTGAAGAATTTCTTCCTAATATCTAACCTAAATCTACTCTTGTTCAGTTTAAAGCAATTCCCCCCTGTCCTATCACTATTTGCTCTTACATAAACAGTCCCTCTCCAGCTTCCTTGTAGACCCCCTTTAGGGAGTGGAAGGCTGCTGTAAGATGTTCCCAAAGCCTTCTCTCTTCTGGGCTGAGCAACCCATTTCTGAGAATAACATACATCATAGTGGCGAAAAGTAAAGACTGATTTGCAAGATTCTCACTTTATCTTCAAAGATTTTTTGAAGAATAAAAGATGTGGGTGTGACAGTCAAGAGATCCTTTTTGTGTGTGTCTCAAAAGAACTCAAATGACAGAAGGAGCTGATGGAGGCTGAGCGCCTGTTCCTGATGAGGCAGCACAGGGATTTCGCTCCCCTGCGAGGTGGGGGATATTTTCCAGCACTATTCACCCTGATGCCGCGAACATCAACTGCCCTGGGGAGGTACTGCCCGGAGCCAGTGACAGACTCAGCAGTGCCTGTCGGGGAACAGTGTGAACTGGGTCTGGGGCTCACCAGAGGCCCCTGTCACCATCTGGAATGTTCCAGCGCAGCTCACGATGTGTGTGCGGATGTGGAAATGAGTATCTGCCTGTGAGAGGGATCCAAGAGACCCCGACCTGATAAACCAGCAGCCACGTAGTGTGTGCTGCTGCTCCCTGGGTCTCAGGGTGTTCATGGGCTAGAAGGGTCACAAGGACAGAAACTGAAAAGATTTCAAGTGAAAGGACTGCAACCAGCTGACAGAGAAAGTATCGCTGGATCCATCCGTGGAGTGGTGAGTCTATTTGTTTCATTTCTTTTCTCCCTCTACTTCGGCTCTTTCATAAGAACTTTCCAAGGCTTGTGTTATTCCTGACACAGTTTTACGCAAGTTTAAATTAAAATTACTTGTTGTTTCAGGTTTCAATGTCTGGGGGGCCTGTGGTTTCTCCTGCAAAATGTGCAGAGTACAGTGAAAGATCAGCTTCTCACACACCTGCCTGGCGGATCGAGACAGTAAACAGGTGGGTCTAGTGATCCTACATTTGGTTAATATGATTAACTACCTCAGGCAGAAAATTAAATTCTGAAATCTTCCACCAGTTATGAAAGTGTTGAACACGTGCATAATTCTTGCTCCTAAAAATTTTACTCATCTAGTTTAAAATTAGAGGAAATCAGAATTCTGTCAATGGTTGGTGGTTCATAATCTATTTGTTCAAATTAAGATATTGCTTCAAAATCTTGATCAAGTTGTTCATTGCCTGCTACAGTACTCATCCAAGCCTTATTTCTCCAATCACTTTAAATTGTCTTTCAAGTTCTGAGTCTTCAGGCTGATCATGATTAAAAAAGTATTTTTAAAATATATTAAAGATTTGATCACATTCTAAAAAATCTTAGCTGAAGAAGACTTTTTTCTTGCTTTATGGTGAACAACTAAACCCTGACTTTTCCTAAAATCCCTTTGTATGCTATTGCAGAACTGTGTGGATATATGGAGACAGGCAATCACAGTTAATTTTTTCTGAAAGAGAAAATACATTAAAAAAGTGGATTAAGACCCTGATTTACACTAGAGTGATAAACATATTTTTATTTGGTAGAATACACTTACTGGGGTAATTTTTGAATGAAAATCAATGATAAGTAGAAGAAACTATTGAAAAATGCTTCCTTCAAAAATATTCTGGAAAGACAACCCACAAGATTTCTGTTTCTCAGGTAGATTAACATTTTTTTTTTTTTAAAAAAATGCCTACCTTTGAAAAAGGTCTTTACCTTCTTTAAATTAAAACATGTTTTAGTTTGGAAAAATACCTAGAAACAAAACTGGATCAAAGGACAGAATGCTACTTATGGTGTTGATGAGAGTCTAGTTCAGCCCACAATTTCAAATTCTCAGAGCTACTCAGAATCTAGAAGGCAGTAGAAATGCTAAATACAAAGTCAAAATTCTTACTATTCATGACACTTGGATAAATTTTCTTTCCAAATAGCTGTGCAGGATGCAATTCTTTCAGGCAGACTTCTAGGTATTTTGATTTGAGCTAGATCAATGCCTTCCTATTTCTGTTGCTGATACTCTATATAGCTTATCTTGTATTCAGTCAGGTCCATAAGTTTAGTTGAATACTTCTTTCATGACTTGTATGAAAGTCCTGTTGTATTCCAGGTAGAAAGATCCAAAGCAGCTTTCCTTTATTAGCTCTGAAGAGACAACCACTTGAGTAACTCCAGGAAGGGTCTTTGTTTGAATCATGGTACCGGAACAATTATTCAATCTGAAGAAATGCTTTTTTTTAATGAAATGTCACATATCAAATAAACAATTTTCTTAATGTATGGGAAAAAACATAGCTCCTTTTAGTGTGTAAACGATGAACGACATAATCTGACAAGAGAGTATGTGATACAATTAAAACAAAGGTATGAAAAATCATATGAGAAAATGAGATTGGGGAAAAGGGAAGAAGTTTTCACTTTATACATTTTCATATTAAAATAATATATACATTTTAATATAAATTTGATGTTCACTGACAAAAATGGACTTTAAAATTAAAAAAATTGTCAAAACTGTTATTTATAATGAAAATCCACAATTAAAAAAAATTATGTAAATACTGAAGATTTGCAGTAAAAAATATAAAAAAAATATCTGCAACTATAACAAGGTTATTTGATGCCTGGGACAGAGTGAACACATGCACCTAAGGAAATACAGGCAGGTGGCTCCTATTAATCCTTATTACTGGCAGAAGGTTATGGCATGAGACATATCTAAGAGCAGAGAAATCCAGATCCAGCTCTTCCTGGAGGAAGAAGGGGTGTTTTGCCAGATGGAACTGTTTTCTGAGATATGTGGGAGATTAAATTAAAATCCTGAGAGTAAGGTAATGTGCTTGAGGATAAAATAGGTACAGACTGAGACTTTCCTAGAGCACCTTGGGTGGTGGAGTGAAATGAACATAAGTGTATTGGTGTAAACGTGTGTTTCGTGTTTGAAAGATCTTATTATTTTCTTAGTTTTATGTGGCTTCCTGCCTGAAGATTTTGAAGAAAGTGAGCTGTGAACAAGTGACGTTTCTTTGCTTTATCTTGGTTACTAAATGGTTTAATTTCTTAAGGGAATTTACTTCTACAAATTTAATTCTTGTGGGTTTTCTTAATTTATGTGTGGGGATTGTCCATGTGATGTCTGACCACCTCTTATGTGCAAATTAATGGCAGGGTGTTTTCTAAAGACACTCGGAACATGTTTTGGTCTTCCTTGGAAAAGGTGATCTTTGAGACAAAGGCATCTTTTAAATCTGCAATTTGGCAGCTGTTACTGATGTAAGCACATTCATGTTGAAAAAACTGAAATAATGATTTTCTGGGTTTTTTTGTTGTTTTATTTGTTTGTTTGGGTTTTTTTGTTTTGTTCTGTTTTGTTTTTTAATTGAATTTCCACTTCTGCCAAGGTGAGAATAAATGAACTTTAAATTTTTCTTCTCTTTTTGCTGTGTACTGCCAAGTACTCCTGAAAAGGAGGTGGGTTTCTCCCTTTAGAGGGGAGGAAAAGGAAGACATAATTATGTAGGAGATATACTGTTGTAAAGTAATTGTATTTATATATGCAGCACTTTAAAACTATGTTGAAAATTTGCTATGATAAAGCATAGGAAAGGCAGATGTTTGTAGTGAAGAAAGTTTGACCAAGATCAAATCCCTTAAAATCTTTTCTTCAAAACATCACTGGGGAGATTTAAAAAAGAAAATCAAACCCAAAATCTACTAAGGAAGAAAATAAGTAATTTTGATTCTTAACTGAATTTTAAGCTTAGTTTGAGCTTTGTCATTGGACTCACATTGTCTGACTCATTAAGATAAATCTACTGCTACGGTCTCAGGCAAATCTGTTTACAGTGTCCAAACAACCTTTTTCTTATGAACCCATTAAATGTGCTAAACATTAGACCAATGTTTGTAGGCTTTGCACATTCAAAAAGGTATTGATTTTTTTTGTTGGTGGTGGTGGTGTGGATGAAATGGTAACCAGATGTATACTGCTCACAGGAATCGCCAAAAGCCAAATCAGGTTATCTTTGGTATCTTTCAGAATAAAAGATCTGTTTTCCTTTTTGGTGTGACGTTGACTCTTCCAGCAAAACTGGATCTTCGACTCTGCCAGCATGTTTGAAAGGTTAGAGTTCACAGTGGTAAGGCTGTGAACATAGTTCTCTGTAACTGAACAGCAGAGCAGCATGCCAAGTGTATGCCATGGAAGCAAAGGTTTTTTCAAAGCAGGGAAGACATTCCTCTCATGAATCCCTGATTTATTTCAGTGATAGAGCTATACTATCTCCCTTGGGATTCTAGACAGCAATGCCATTATCCACTCAGCTTATGCAGTCTTGTTAAATGTGCTTCTGCTGTTGTTAGCTGTCACTGAACTAGTGATATGTATGTTGTAGAGATTTCACAGCAAATCCTAAACATGAATGTTTAGGTAAACACTTTTTTTCCTCCTTAACATAAACACAGGTTCTCTCCATTATGTAATCACCACAGGCTCTGCTCAGACTGAAGATTCTAATGGCAGTGAAGGAATGATTGATTCCCCCAAGACATGCCTTAAGAAAGTTTTGACCCTCCACTTTGTTTGCTTTTAGACAGAAAAAATATTGTGTGCTTGAAATAGCATGTTTGTTTTGTGATCACCAGGATGTTCTCTTGTCATTGACTTAATAAGGAAAAGCCGGGAAGGCAAGAAGCAAGCTGTCTGCAACTGAGGCAGTTAAACCTCATGGTTTAACTCATGAGGCAGTCTCATGAGTTTTTGATTTTTACCTATGATAGGTTTCTCATGATAAAGGATATTTTCCTGAATATGTTTAAACCAACACAACTAGTTGAGAATCACAGTTTCAGGTGTATGTCCAATTCCTATTTCCTACTTCTGTATGCTTCAGAAAGAACTGGAAGGTAACAAAACCTGTCATTTTGAGAGTCTGTGTCCCAAGAATCCACTGAACAGGACCAATATTTAACTAGTTTTACTCCCTCCTTCCATTTTGTTTCCATTTTGGTGTGCTTCTTTAACTATTCTGAACTTTGTTTCTTCAGGCTTACTCTCTAGAAAGAAAGCTAAATTAGTTAAACACTAGATACCTTTAGTCTTCTATCTGGATTAATGGAGCGGAGTGGATTTTAAACTAAACAGGCATCCCACATTTCCACTTGGTCAATCCCTGAGAATTTGTCTAGCAAGCTGTTTAAAAAAAAAAAAAAAAAAAAAATAAAATAGAAGCCTCTGTGACCATTTCTGGTGATTCTTCTCCTTGTCACTTCAGCAAAATAGTGTTCCTATCCTCAAATCTTGGAAGATGACTGTACAGCTTTGCCTCTGCTCTCGGTAAACTCCTTCTTTTCCACTGACCAGAAAACACATTAGCCGTTGGAGATATGCAGCCACCATAAATACCTGAATCTGCTTGCTTAAAAAAAATTTACATACACACATATACTCCCACTCCCACCCCAATAAAGAGATAAATAAAACCTTATGAGGTAAAGCTTCTCTGCCTTAAATGCTTAAGGAATAGGCCTTCATCGTTTTCCACCACTCACCAAGAATAAGTCAATAAGTTTAATCCTTTAAGATTATTGTCCAGTTGTTTGCAGATAGACATCAAACATCAAACTTGGAAAACTGAACAAATGTCAGCCTGTGTAGAGATGTCTCAGCCATACATTACATGCTTTAACCTAATACTTGTCCCTGAAGACGTGAGCCTTCTAGTTTCAGACTGGGGCATTCCAGAAGAAGAGAAATTGCTTTGGTGGCAGCAACTCACAAAATTTTGATCTACAGAGCTGTTGACCTGACATGTCCTGCAGACATGAAAATGACTTTTAAAAGCTTTTCTTAAATGGTTCAACATTTTTGTAACCCTTGAGCACTTAATAGTTCACCTTTATTTGCTGTACAGAAACAGAGCGGGAGAAAAGCGCTGTCTAGGCAGACATTTGAAGCTTGTAAACAATGCCTCTTTCTATGTTAATCAAAATAGTTGATGGCTAGTGATCTTCAAAGGACCTCTTCACTCCTAGCATCTTCAACTTGGCCAAGCTGTTATTTTCTTGTGGGACTGCAACTTCTTCTACAGCTGAACAGAGCAACAGAGGGTGGGAAGGGGAGATTACAGTTGATGTTGAACATTTTTTCCTGCCTGACCAGCAACTACAACTCAGTTACAGACTTTCCAAGGGCAATAAAAAAAGGTTTGGAAGCATATTTAACTGCTGATGAGCAGTCTATCTACACATGGACCAGGGGATCAGATTTTTGTAGTTAATGTGAAGGAGAAACACTGGTTTAAGAGGCAAATACAACTTAAATAAAACAGAAGCTGTTACCTTCTCTCATAGAATGCAGTTTATTGAAAGTTCGTGTCAGCTCTTTTGTGCTTTAAAAACAAGCTTAATCATCATCTGTAGAATGAATTATTTGAGGAGGATTTATTAATAGGGTTTTGTTGCTTTGGTTTTTTTTCGCACTATACATAATATTATTAAGTACCTTTTGGCCGAGGATCACTCCTGCTGTGTACAGAGATTGGAATTGAAAAAAGTAACCTTTCATAATTAACTCTTATAAAATATTTCCCTCATTAATTCACTGGAAGTAATCTAAACAGATTTTGATGCCTTAATTTACAAGATAATTCTACCCTTGGTCTGTGCTTCCAGGAGTTGTCAGTGCCCTTACTGTTGGTTTGCAAGATTTGTCCTATAAAAAATGATGAATGTTTAGTATAAGAATGAAAGGGACCACTGCAAGAGTAGATAAGGTAGTCAATACTATTACAAGGTAGTAATAGCCTAAAAAGCAGGCTGTGGCCTATTTAGGGGCCTGGTTGACAGAGTCCCTTGGGAAGCAGCCCTGAAGGGCGAAGGAGTCCAGGAAGGCTGAGCATCCTTCAAGAAGAAAATCTTAAAGGAACAGGAGGAGACAGACCCTGTGTACAAGAAGATGAGCACGTGGGAAAGAAGGCTGGGTTTGCTGAACAGAGAGCTTTGGCTGGAACTCAGGAAAAGGAGACTTTAGCTGGAACTCAGGAAAAGGAGACTTTAGCTTTGAAAGAAGAGGCAGATAACTCAGGAAAACTACAAGGATACTATCAGGTTAAACAGGCAGAAAAAATGGCCAAAGCCCAACTAGAACTTAATCTTGCTACTGCTATAAAAGACAATAAGTGATGTTTCTATAAATGCATTAACTAAAGCAGGGCTAAGGAGAATCTCCATCCTTCATTGGATAGAGGGGAAACATAGTGACAAAGATAAGGAAAAGGATGAGGTACTTAATAATTTCTTTGCCTCAGTCTTTAATAGCAAGACTAACTTTCTCTGGGTACCCAGCCCCCTGAACTAGAAGACAGTGAAGAGGAGTAGAATGAAGCTCCTATAATCCAAGGAGAAATGGTTAACCTGTTAAACCTGTTAAACCACTTAGATGTGCAGAAGTCCTTGGGGCTAGATGGGATGCACCTAATGCTACTGAGGGGAGCTAGAAGAAGTGCTCACCAGGACACTTCCATCATTTATTAACGGTCCTGGTTAACCGAGGAGGTTCCAGTTGACTGGAGGTTAGCAGATGTGATGCTTATCTACAAGAAGGACCAGAAGGAGGATCTGGAGAACTACAGGTCTGTCAGTCTGACCTTGGTGTTGGGGAAAGTTACAGAGCAGGCCATCTTGAGTTCCATCACGTGGAGCATACAGGACAACCAGGTGATAAAGCCCAGTCACCATGGGTTTATAAAAGGCAGGTCCTTCTTGACTAAGCTGATGTTCTTCTATGACATTGTGACACCTTGGTGGATGAGGGAAAGGCTGTGGATGTTGTCTACCTGGACTTTAGTAAAGCCCTTGACACCATTTCCCACAGCATTTTCCTGGAGAAACTGTCTGCTCATGGCTTGGACAGCTGTACACTTCATTGGGTAGATGGCTTAGCCACTGAATTCAGTTGGCAACCAGTCACAAGTGGTGTTCCCTTGGACAAGATGCTTGAGTGTACCCTCAGTAATTTTTATGAAAATGAAGGACTAATTTGAAAACCCATGCTCTGCAGACTTGAATTCTAATTTTTTTTAATAATATAATAAGATGTATTTAAACAGCAGCTATGGATGTGTGGCCTGAATTTCAACTGTTCTACAAGTAAGTCCCTAAAGGAAAAAACAGAATAGGATATTCAGTATATAAATATTTATAAAGAACACTTTATAAGAAATACTGTGAACATATTCTTCCTGAAATAATTCTTGTCAGATTGCTTGGGCAAGATTAGTTTCTAATTAACTAAAAAAGGAATATAGATTTATGATTGTACTGTGAAAATACCACCTTTCTCTATTCTGTTTGATTTAATAAAAAAATCAATTAATTGTGAAATCTTTAAGACTTAGGCTATAGGCATATTTTTGAAGACTAAAATCAGCTATAGACAGGTTTTTTAGTTAATCCTTAATGATCATTCAGGATTATAATGCAAAAGCCTTTTGTTTCTGGGTGATATTATTCAACAGTTTATCACTCGTATATATTTTTTTAGGGCTAGACTGCTCTGCACGTATATAAGCAGAGTACACAAAAAGGACAGAACTTAAATGTTGGGAAAATGAAGAAGTGACAGCTGAACGAGCATCTTTCTAATATATACAGAATAGCCAATCTTGGAATTTAAAAAAATGCCTAACTATACTGTTTGAGACACTGCACTAGAAACCCAAGGCTGAGAGAAGAGGTTCAAGGGCACTTTTTAAGGACATTTTCCTACACCTTATGCCTGCTTTACATTTCTGTTGATTGCATGCTGACTGAAGTTAGTTTATACATGCACCCCTGGCAAAAGTTATCCAGTAGATACACTCAGGCCCATTTAGTCCCACATGTTTCAGCCACACCTGACTTTGCATCCTTTGATTCTCCATTTACATGACAAGTTAATCTGATCAGAAATTAATCTTTCAGCATAGAACAGGAAAGTAGTGACATGGGAGCTGAGAGCAGACATTTAATCATAAGCTTTTAAGCCAGCAGGTAGAATTAATATCACAGGAGGAGATCACAGAACATAAGAGAAAAGAGCACATTAGGTACCAACAGGAAACTCAGTTTACTGCTGTATGTAGCCTTTGATAAAACAGCAACTAGCTCAATTCTATAAGAATATGAAAATACTAGAATTCAATAAAAACTGATGAAAATATCTGGGGGGGAAAAAAGGTAACCTTGGAGCATATGTATATGTGTGTGTGTGTGTATAGGTTTATCCATTGTCTGTACAACTTCGTACTTAAATTAGATGCAAGTCTTAGAATAACAGTCTTAAATTTCGGAAGAGCATTATGGAAGATGGGATACACTTGTCGTGTCAGGAACCTGTGGCAGTAGCAGGTGCTGAAAAGTTGTGCTGTGTATCTATCTTCTTCAAGAACATCAGTTGCTACAGTTGTTCTGGAGGTCTATAAATGGTAGAGAAAATCAAACATCATATGATTTTACCTATGCAGCCTCTTGAAGAAATCTCTGAAGTTCATTACCCTCTGGATCATGGGTAACCATCATTGTGGAGGGACAATTCTAGAAATGAGCTATTAGATATGCAGCCTGCAAATCAATAAATCAGGGAGCAAAGCAGCAAGTTAAATTATTTTCCAGTGCAGACTTAAGATGTATGGTTGGTGCCATACCCTATATGAAAGGCTGCTAGAATACAGCTATGCCTTTCTATTCATGACAACTGCCAGTTTTAAAAATATTCAGCAACCAGTAGGAAAAATGGCAACTGTGCATGAAATAGCAACTGTGTATGAAATGGCAACTGTGCATGAAGAGGTGAATAGAATCTACACAGCTGATATGCATATGTAGGCGACAACTTCATGTAGCCCATTAAGTGAGCTCAGTGCCTTGAATTTCCTGGGTATACAGAAAGTTGAGCACACATGATTTATTTGGCAAAGACTATCATGGATATCAACACTTAAAATGAATACTGGTTATTAATTGCCTCTGGATGTAGTAGACCACAAATGCTGGCCATTCTCAAATAAGTGTGAAGGAATGTGAAGTAATTTTTACAGACTGCATTATGCCATGCACATGACAGATGACATAATCACTATGCAGGTGACTTTAAAGGAGTAAATGCTAATTTCTTCAGGGACAGAGGAAATAAATAATTCATTTTGTTAAATGGCTTGTTAAAACTATTCTGCCAATGCTTTTATCTCTTTGATTAGTTTGGCAGTAGAGCATGCTAAAAACACATCTAGGCAGGATTTTAAATAAGTGCTGGATTTTGCTAATTTAATGCATTTAGAGGAATGGCTTCTATTTCAAATAGTTGGTTTTGGGTTTAGTTTTTCCACTAGGTCTTTTAATAAAGAGAATTGCTACACAGCCCTCAAAAGTAGATTAGCATATGACCTTAAATTAATGAACAATGTGGACTCTGATAGGAGTAGGTGAAACTCAAATGTTTGGACTTCCATAAATATCTAAATCCTATACCAAGAAATCAAACTCTATTCAAATATTGTCTGATTTAAATACTAGAAGAATAAGATTTCCCTTTTTCCTTCTTCTAGTGTCAATTAGAGTAACATGTTTGTCTTTAAACTGCACCACAAAGGAAAAAACAGACAAGTAAAAATCTTTCTCAGGAAAAAATCCATGCTTGAAGTCATTAATATGCTAAAAAAATTATTATGCATACATAGGACAGCGTGAATGCTGAAATGCCATAAATAACTGTTCATTTTCAACAATATATACATTTTCTAGTGAATATGATCCACTGTAAAATCAAGCTAGTGAAGAGTAAACAATTTTTGAATGATCCCTAAGTATTTGTGAAAACGTCCACCAGCTTTATAGTTTGGTGGACCATTGCCCTGATTTTGCATGGAGCTGTCTATGTAAAAACATGAAAAAGTCAGCTTCTTGTTGAACCTGAAATTCATATATAAAATAACTTTAAGGATCCTTAGGGAAAATGCTCTTATGTCTTCTTGTTTTGGGGTTTTTTTTGTTTGCGTTTTTTTTGTTGTTGTTGTTGTTGTTTTTTTGTTTTTTTTACTTTTGGAACAGTAATCCCAGAGTATTGATTTACTAAGTGAGGTAATAAATTCAGTTGAGGGTATAAGAACTATACCATTTACCTGATCAGGTCTAAATCCTGCTAATAGAGTGCAGCAGTTTGCCCAAGAGATTGGGCATATTAAGAGATCCAATTCACTCATTCTGAAATTCTCTGCATGCTCGTATAATACTCAACCTCAGTAACATCTCACACTATATTCCTACTTTGTACTCATCTTGAGTATGTAATTCATCACAAAATTATCCCTTGCCAGAGCAATGCAATAATATAATCTGATTACAGACAATGGCATCCCAGGAAACATTGCAAAGATAAAACTACAAATTGCCACTAAAAATGACATGTTAGCTATCTATTTATAGATTTGAAGTTGCCTGAGAAATGCTTTTCATTGTAAGACCTACTTTTAAGATTCATAGTTCTCATGTCCAGAAGAGAAGAATGTCTGAAAAAACTCAGACAGATTTAATTCACAGTGAATGTCAATGCCTTATAGAAAAACTGTCCTTATACAAGCTTATCAATCTTCTAATAGGGCACCAGTGACTTGTATGTATTAATAATGATATTGATTGCATGAACCAGAAGCTGTGGAGTAACTCAGACACAAAAAAGGAAGCCTACAGAGGGTGGAAGCAAGAAGTACCCTTGGAGGAATACAGAGAAATCATCAGAGTGGCTAGGGATCTGGTTAAGAAAGCTAATGCCCTGATGGGATTAGATCTGGTCAGGAACATCAAGGGTAATAAGAAAAGCTTCTGTAGGTATGTCAGTGATAAAAAGAAGACTAGGGAAAATACGGGCCCTCTCTGAAAAGAAATGTGAGACCTGGTTACTTGGGATGCGGAGAAGGATGAGGTACTCAATGACCTTTTTGCCTTTCTCTACACTGGCAAGTGCTCCAGCCACACTGCCCAAGTTGCAGAAGGCAAAGGCAGGGACTAGGAGAATGAAGAAATGCTCACTGTGGGAGAGGATTAGGTTCAGGACAATCTAAGGAACCTGAAGGGGCTCAAGTTCATGGGACCTGATGAGATGCATCTGTGGGTCCTGAGGGAATTGGTGGATGAAGTCACTGAGTTGCTGTCCATCATATTTGAGAAATTGTGTCAGTCAGGTGACAGTCCCACTTACTGGAAAAGAGGAAACATAACCCCCATTTTTAAAAAGGGAAAAAAAAAAGACCTGGGGAACTACAGACCACTCTGTTTCACCTCAGTGCCTAGCAAAATCATGGAGCAGATTAGAAAATATGCTAACGCAAATGCAAAATACAGAACTAATTGGTGACAGCAAACATAGCTTTACTAAGGGTAAATTGTGCCTGAAAAATTTGGTGACCTTCAGTGATGCAGTTAAAGTATTGGTGGCTAAGGGAAGAGAAACTGACATCATCTACCTGGACTTGTACAAAGCGTTTGATACTGTCCTGTACGACATCTTTATCTCTGAACTAGGAAGGCATGGATTTGACAGATGGACTGCTCAGTAGGTAAAGAATTGGCTGAAGGTCACACTCAGAATTGTGGTCAATGGCTTGATGTCTGAGTGGAGAATAGTAACAAGTGGTGTTCCTCAGGGGTTGGCCCTGAGACCAGAGCTGTTCAACACCTTTGTCAACAACATGGATAGTGGGATTGAGTGCGCTCTCAGCAAGTCTGCCGATGACACCAAGCTGTGTATTGCAGTTGACATACTGAAGGAAGGGGTGCCATCCAGAGGGATCTGGATGGGCTCAAGAGGTGGGCCTTTGGGAACCTCAAGAAGTTCAACAAGGCCAAGTGCAAGGTCCTTAACATGGGTCAGGGCAATACGAAGCACAAATACAGGCTGTGAGGAAAAGGGATTGAGAATAGTCCTGAGGAGAATGATTTAGGAGTATTGCCTGCTGAGAAGCTCAACATGACCCAGTAATGTGTGCTTCCATATCCTGGGCTGCATCAAAAGAAACATGACCAGCAGGTCAAAGAAGGTGATTCTCCTCCTCTATTCTGTTCTCACGAAACTCCACTTGGACTACTGCCTTCAGCTCTGGGGCTCTCAACATTAGAAGGTTGTGGATCTGTCGGAGTGAGTCCAGAAGAGAGACATGAAGACTATCAGGGATGGATCTATGAAGACAGGTTGAGAGATTTGGGCTTGTTCAGCCTGGAGGTGGGAGTGCTCCAGGGAGACCTTAGAGCAGCCTTCCAGTACCTAAAAAGGGTCTACAAAGATGAAGAGGGACTTTTTACAAAGGCATGTAGTGGTAGGACAAGGGAGAATGGCTTCAAACTGAAAGAGGGTAGATTTAAGTTAGATATTAAGAAGTAGTTCTTCACTGTGAAGTTGGTGACACACTGGAACAGGTTGCCCAGAGAAGCTCTAGTTGCCCCATCCCTGGATGTGTTCAAGGCCAGGCTGGATGGGTCTTTGAGCAACCTGGTCTAGTAGAGTGTGTCTAGCAGAGAGTTTGTTATTTTGATGTTTAATGTCCCTTCCAACCCAATACATTCTATGATTATATGCACCTATGGTATTCAGCTTGCCAATACTTACTTTTTATGAACAAATACTGAAATTCTTTGTAGAAGATATGTGTCATTCATCCATTTTCGAGGTAAAAAGTAGCAGTCAATACACAGGAAAGGTGACTTATGACCATGATCAACTGCAAAGACAAGACTGGAGCTTAGTCCTGGTCCCACTACAAAGAGCACTGAATTCTGATTATTTCTTGTGTTTTCACTGAACTTCCAGCTAGGAGATATGTCTATTTATTGCAACACAGATACTTCTAGAAGAAGAAATTAATCCAGAAGGAGAAAACATTATGCCAATGTGGAATTAACAGCTAGAATGCGTTCTTCCCATGCACATTTCCTGATGGCAATCAGTTTAGCATGTAGGCACACTGTTTTTTTCAAATAAGTATTTATGGAGCTAGTTCTCAATGCAAGTGTTTCAAGCCCAACCCCATCAGCCAGTCCTGCCCTTCTATGTTACTTCCAGAAATGCTAAACCTGAAACACAAGGTTTGAAAATTACTTATATGAAAATTATTGTTGTGAGGTGAATAGAACTAAATTAATACCATCATCACCGCTAGGAAAGAATGTGGCAGTGCTGAATAACTGCAGTAGTGCCTTCCAAATTCTCTTACAAATTGTTCCAACCAGTAGCTGTTACTATTACTATAATTGCAAAATAGATTCACTGTTCCATGAGTGGTATTTCAATGTCACTTTGGAATGACATGAAATGGCATAGGATAGAATGAGTCAGAAACATTATGTTATTGATTTTAGTACAGCTTTTTTTTCCTTACAGTAGCATAATAAAGAATTAGAAGATATTGAGTCAGATCATCTGAATTATATTTAAAATGAAAGGGGTTAGAGACTACCAATATTCTTTAAATATATCACTGTAGCTACTGAATTTCATGGGTATTTACTGACACTCTTGGCATGAGTTCAGTGTAGGTTTAACTTAAATTTCTAGTATCCAACCCTGAAAGAAAAAAGCTATGGTAGAAATAACAGAGTACTGGGTAAAAGTAACAAACACTGTCACAATTCCAGTTAAGAGTCCTCTTCCTGGGAGCAGTTACCATCTTTGAAAGATGGATTGGTTAAGTAGAATCAGATGGGTTAACTGAAGCCTCCACAATGAATTAAGTAAACTTTCCATGTTTGTCTTGAAGTAATAGTGTTCACACACATCTTTCCATCAGCAATATTTTGGGAGAATGAGAACTCTCAGAGGAAAGAATAACAAGCAGAAGGTTGTTAATATCTTCAGTCAGCACAGCTGTTTACAGAATGAACATCTGCCTATAGCTTCCTCTTTCAAAATCTTACAGTAATGAAGAAAGAGTTAAATTGCTTTTAGTCAACATCAGAAAAAGAAGGGTCAAGCTTTTAAAATCAGGAGGATGCCTTTTTTTACTCCAGCTCAGGGATACCTGTTGGAAAAGATACTGAAATTTTGCATTTATTTTTTTGTAGCTGTGATGTCATTATTTTCACAATCCATCTGGTTTAGCAGATAAACCCAGACTTGATAGTTTTCTTAAATTTCTATTTATTTGTAGATGAGGACTAATATAAACTGTAAAATTATTTTCTATCTATTATCAAATCATGATTGCTTTCTTTTTAAATTGCATAAAATGTACTAATTTCAAAGTTTTCCGGAATAATACAGAGTGCTTTTAGAGGGAACGTCATTTTTGTGCGTATTCCAGCCTTAGGCAAATCATGTAGTCTTAATGTCTAAAATACGTTCTGCATCTTAAAATGTATTGGCCACTTGACTGAGGAAACTGCAATCTGGATAGAAATGATAAAATCTTCTTTAAGAAAATTGTCGATCTATGGACTAGCCAATACCTCATGGAAAGATTGGGAAAGTAAATGTCCATACTTGGAGGAAAAGAGCATCTTGGTGTTTAATCAGAACTCTGGTATTTCCAAGCCTATTGAAATCAGAATAGATTAATTTTTTACTATATTGACCTTTCATTATACTGCTGTTGTGAATCAGGATGTTGCTGTAACCTTATACTGTCCAAAAGTTGCTGAGAAACGTGTGTGTTCAAACCAGATGGGACTCTGTATTATGCCAAATATTAAAAGTTGACTTTGTTGCCCTTTTTTCTTTATTCTTTTGGCAGAAGTGGGAGGAGAATAGAGATGATTTCCTTTTTCTTTAAGTGGATTTTTTATCTCAAAGGAAATCTAGTTCCTTCCACTCAGACTAATAAACTGATGTAATCATTTCACTGTCATTATGGGTTCAGGCTTATATTAGTAGTTATAAAAAATTGTTTACTGGTTGTATTTCATCCTACAAAATAATTCTGTGTTGCTTTATTAACAAAAATATTTTAAGAGAAAATGTATTTAAGTGCGCCCTTTTTTATATATATATAATTTTGATGGGTTAGCTTGATACACAGATTTAACTTACAAAAACACAAACAAGGGGCTACCTTTCAGTAACCTGCTTTTAGACTTTTTTTTGCGTTTGATTCAAGCATTTTACATTAATGATGTTCTATCTGCACACTCTTCTGTGAAAAAGTCTCTGATGTTCCTAATTGAGAAGCCTACAGAGACTCAAACTGTTGTCACTATGAGCTCATTCTGGTGCACATTGCTTTTCCAAGTCAGCAGGATCAGTTCTGCCATTCTCTGTCTATGCTTTTTGTTTAATATTAATGGTAAGGATCAGTTTCTGTATTGCTTCTCTTTTTCCTCAGTTTTGGCAAATAGAGCAAAGGTTTATGGTACATACATGAGATCACTTACTGAGTCTTATAAGAAGGACATTCTTCATGTAATTTGATATAAAGGCTATTATACAAAGGCTAAATGTATGGTAGATACATTTTGATTTTTAAGTGGTAAACAACCGTGGAAACCCCACGTAACTTGTCAGTGTGTCAGTTAAGTTACTTGGGAACTAAACAAGGATATACACTGGGCTATTCAGTTAATCTTTTTTTATTGAAATGGTAAATTGGCATATAAAAATCCATATAACCTGTCAGTGTGTAGGTTAAAATTGCTTGTGACTGTGCTATTTAAGTTACATTGAAAAATTGTGTTGGTAAGGGAGAACTCCATTTTGTACACTAGAGTTGTTAACTCCTTATCCTGTTGACTTTGGCTCCTTTACTTTTGCACCACATAGCCCAGGCTCTTTGACGAAGGAGCTAGAACTCTCTGAAGGCAAATGAATCGTAAAAGAGGTACTCCTAGATTTTTCAGGTTAAACATGTAATTCAAGGCTCCATAGCTGAAGTTGACTTAAAGGAACTTCATCCACCTTCTTTCTGTGCAGGAAAGCTTTAGGCCTCCATGCATCCTGTAGTTGTTCTTAATCTTTAAAATTTACTTTCTGAAGTAAATAAATAGATGAATGTGATGTTTTCATGGTTTTTGTCTTCCATCTCATAAAAAAATATATTCTGTCCTTAACGGTTATGTGATTGGGCTCTGAATACAACATGACTGCAATTTAATTGGAGTATTAGCTACCTTTAATTGGCTTTGAGTTTATAATTCGACTGAATTTCATCCTCTTATTAAGCAGCTATTCCCCTTTCTTTTATATTTTTTTGTTTTATGGCAGGTACATGATTCAGCAAAAATCCAAGATCGATAAGCCTTTGGGGAGATATATATATAATGTGTGTGTGTGTGTGTGCGTATATATACACACATATACAGCAGAGAAATAGTAACACAGGCTTCTTCAATAGCTCTCCTACC
Source organism: Coracopsis vasa (assembly GCA_026283785.1). Taxonomy (NCBI): domain Eukaryota; kingdom Metazoa; phylum Chordata; class Aves; order Psittaciformes; family Psittacidae; genus Coracopsis; species Coracopsis vasa. The sequence continues at coordinate 43,755 of JANHGB010032968.1, read as the reverse complement.
AGAACAGCTCACATGTGACCTGCTTAAGATTGCCTTAGAGTTACTGTGACCTCTCTGCTGAGACAACCAATCCCTGCAGGTTTGACAGGCTTCTTTTTTGGTTTTAAGATATGATTTGAATACAGCTTCACATCTGTGAGCTAAGCCATCATCTCATTCAGAACAGTCCACTGCACAGTCAGGTCGATAGAAATTATGTTTAACCATTAACAACCCAGGCTAGAATTGATTAATTAACAGTGATAATACTTTTTATCCCACTTGGCTCTCTACTCACCTCAAATTTTGTGAACTTGTATCTTATTTAGCTGTTTTTCTGTCATAAAAGTTTTGGTATTTTTTTCCTAGCAGGTCTGGACAAAAATATGCTGTGGATCAGCACAGATGGCAAGGGTATTCTGGATACACTGCAGTTGCTGAGTAGGTGGCTCTGGACTCTACATCACACATGTGGTGAGGTCAGCAGGCCCAAGATGCCCACAGAGAGCAGTTGTTTCCCTGTGACTTTCAGACATCTGTTGTTTTCATTCGAGCTGCTGGTACTGTTTCTGCATGAATGCTAGATACCAGAAAACCTTGCCAAATTCACTCTTTACCAGGCACAGAAAACTGTCAAGCCAAAATGAGGAAACAATTGGTATATGTGGTAGTGCAGTTTGAGATGTTAGATAGGGGCGCAAGTCTAGGTAGCACTTTGAAGGAGTCACTCAGTGTTATGAGAAAGCTGCGTGTTGTAGAACCAGATGTCTGTGTCTGCTCTTTTTTTACTTCATTTGATAAAAATTATTTCTGTTTTACTCATCATTAAAGGTTTCCTTATCTTAACTTTGACACCACATTTATGATGAGGTGTCTTTGATTTCCTGCCCTCCTACCACAACATCTTTCAGCTTTTAAAGTCACAGTGTATGCACTGTTTCCCCCTCGATGTTTAGAGAAGGCTAGAAGTAGTTTAACAAACATCCTTCTTGGTCTGTGTACTCAAAGACCTCACACAAAATACTTCACTTGCTGCTGCCGTGTTTAGTTCACCTCATGGTCTCTTGTTATCTGTTGGAGGTACATAATGCTTGGGGGACACAAGCTGAAGCCATGGGGAAGCATACTTTAAAAAGAACATTTGGAACAGGAATTCCAGAGGAGGGGAAATTTGGCCTAACCTAAACATTTCTTTCAGTGGCATTGATGTAGATGTAAATAGACTTCTGGAAAGTTGAAGGTTGGCCATCCTGACTGCTTAAGTACTAGGCGTGTTCCTGTTATTGTCTTGTCATCTGTGAGCCCTAGTCATGCCAGTGGTCACTTCCATCATCTTGTACCAGCTATGTTTGGCACTTCCATGTAGCCACCCAAGTGTGACCTCAGAATCTTTGTATGTGTACATTGCTCTTTGTTTATCTACCAAGGTCTCAACATGCCTCTAAAAAATCCCAAATTTTTAAAATGAAAGTCTTCTGAATAATGTCTAGGCCACTAGGCCAGTGAGTTTTTGTTATTTTACTTTTATCCTTCAGTTAGTCTCAGCATTTCTTTTTAAATGTCCAAAAAGGACTTAAAAGTGAAATCTTGGTCATCTGAAATGCAAAGCAGACAGAAGTGAGTGGAGGATTTTGAGCCATTCATGTTCACATGAAATGTCATCAGTTCTGTCAATTTTGTGCCTACTTTGGCTTATTCATATATAATAGAACATAATTTCTATATGGAGCAACGTGCAATCAATAGCTCATTTAAATTCTTCCTTGCCCCTGGGTAATACTGTGGGGTAATCTATGATCTGCATTTTGAGCTGTTGTAGGAAAGAGGTCCAAACAGAAATGAGTTGCACACTAACTGGGACATAGGGCACTAGACCAGCAAGAAGTATTTGGGCGCAACCTGTGTTACCAACCTATTTTAGTTGGTCCTTTGTTTCAGTTCCTTACCTGTTAAGTGTGGAATATGCTGTCACCTCTGCAAGTTGCAGAAATCTCCATATAAACTTTTATGTTATTAGTGTGCATATAAAAATAAAAGTTTTCCATTTATTTGGCCAAAGACAATGCCAACATTTAAAACTGGTCAACGGTATCCCTAAAAAAAACTAAGCCTCTTTTTTCCTGTTTAGTAGAACGAGAAGGAGAAGCTCAAGAAAGCAGGTGAATGTGCTCTGCAGAACAAAAAGATCCTTGTGTAGGTATTAGCAGTAAAAGTTCTCCTTTATTCTCCAAGTAAAACATCAAACTCCCCTGTAGCAGCAGTCAGGTCTATTTTCCCTTCTTCTCCCATTGAGTGCTGCTTTTTCAATTTCACTCATAAAAATATTATTATAGGAAAGTATAAAATCAGTTCCAATTTCAAGGTCTCTAATTCCAAGTCTAAAAAATCCCATCTGAATATTACATATTTCTGTTTAATCCAAAAAGCAAAGCTTGCAAATCTACCTGGGTTTTTTTGTTTCTAGCGTCTGGCTGAGACTGACAAAAGCATAAAACAAGAGAAAAAAAAATCAAAGAGAAAATAAAAAAACTGGAGCAATCTTATTATTAAATTCGCCTATGGAATGCCATGGAATTATATATGCCTGTATCACTTAGATGTCAGTATTGCTTCTTAAAACAGTTTTTGGTATATATTTCGGTTTTGTCTATGATAAATTTAGACTTCACAAATAAAAGGTGCCACCATGTGAGCTTCAAACTCTAATTTCAGTAGAGGGGAGTGATGTCATACATTCTAAGCATAAATTTAGAGATGAAGTTACAGCCTTTATACTGATCTAGTAGTTTATGTGTGTGCGCGCGCATGTGGGCGTATGTGTGAGTTTGTAGGTTGTGGATATAAGCATATACACATATAAAAACATAGTAATCAGCTGTCACCCCCTGCTGTTTAACACACAGCATTAAGAAAGCAGTCCTTGTAGCTACACATAGTACTTGAACATCATCACAGTCAGGACATTTTAAAGTCATAAAGAGAAATCCTAGTGAAAATGGTGTTAAATGGCCTTTAAGGAATTCTTAAAGCTAATAATAACCCACAAAATATCACAGTAGAGGAAAAAAATAACTTTTAGGGAATTCAGACTGATCTGTTTCAAGAGTGTTCTCCAGTTAGGTGGAAGAATAAAGCACTTTTAGTAGAGAAATATGTTCTTTATTAAAGAGATTTTTTGTTGTTTTTTCGAAGTTCTTATAATAATTGAGAGATAAAGTTCAATGGAATTTTGTTCTAACAGACAAAATGGTCAAAAAAAAAATCTGATCTCAGTAGTAAATGAGAAATATTATACAAAAAGAACATGCCTAGGGTAGGCCATTGTGTTTCTAATTTGCTAGATTAATCTTGTAGTCAAAAGTTGACCATTCTGATCCAGAGGAGCCAGTGTAAATCTCTCTCTTACAGGCTCCTGACCTTACCCTGACCCTACCTTATGACCAGCTGAGAGTTAAGTGTTAACTGAAGTTTATTCTTTTTTTCTTTTTTTTACTGTAACATTTCATTAGCGCAAGTACAAGTATGTTTATGGGTTATTTTCTTCACAGGTATAAATGAAATCATATATTAAATCTTCACACTGAAAAAAAAGTAAATCAGCAAACCTTATCTAATGACTCCACAATGTAGACATCTGAGATAAAGTAATGCCAGCATCAGACAGATATTTGACTGGAATATCAGGTCTTGCAGAAAACAATGAAGTTGTCTGGAACTAAATGTGATTGATAGTTTTAAAAGAAAAAATTGAGTTTTATTGTACAAGTTTCATTGTCTTTTTCTATTCATATTCATTGCTTGAACTGCAAGACAAGGATATGAGAGAGTTTACAGCACAAAGTTTCTCCTTTAAGCTGCACATGCACACATGTAAATGCCTTCTTTTTTTTTTTTTCTATTATTATGAAATTCATAAAAGTTGTTAGGGGTTTTAAAATAGTAAAAGCCTGAAACGTGGTGGGTCACAATTATTTGTGTATATTTATCATATTGATACAGGCAAAAATGAAGCAGACAAATCTGTAATATTTGCTGACAAAACTACCAAAGTGTAATTCTTGTTTTCACTCATATTTTAAAAATTATTTTTTGTCATCCAGACTGAAATGCTCTGTGAAATGGTAGCACGGTGCAAATGGCAAGGATTGCTTCTTTTTCGTTGTAGCTCCGAGATTAAGAAAGGAATCCCTGGACAAAACCCACATAGAGCATACGTGGGTGCTCTAGGTAACACAGATTTTTTTTATTTAAATTGTGGCTCTAGCCTAATCAGAAGCCACAAGCCACATTTTCTCTGAGGATCAAGCAATCTTGAAGGGGAAAGGATCTAGCTTCAGTGTCTTTAAAGTGACACTTCTTTAAGAATAAGCTGCAGACTGATAACTGCTGATTATCCTAATGTAACAGTAAATTTTTATTATTTTCCTTCTGTTCTTTTGAAAAAGAGAGCTCACAAATAACCTCATTTGTTAATCTGATGGTTATTCTATTCTACTGTAGATACAACCGCAAACTGGATTCTAAAATTTCTTCTGAACTGGGCAAAGTGCTGAATTTATTAGCAGGATTTGAGCATCTAAAGGACATTTGAACAATAACTTAAAAAAAAAAAAAAGCAATCACCATTATCATTAAGGTATCAGTACCTCTGTTACTTAAATTCTTATTCTGCTTGAGTAAATAATGTTTTTTTTTCTAAAACACAAAACCTCTATAGCCATCAAAGTGCAAATGAGACAAAACTTCCCACTTATGTGTGATTTCACATTAAAACACCCTGTTCATTTTTTTCTGCCAATCAATTATTCAGTCAAGAAACAATAAGCAAAAAGAAATCTTGCAGATAAACCAAAAAGCAAATGTTTGCACTTGCTGGATTGTTGATTTTCTGGAGGGAAAGTTGCTGATTCTTTGACCTTTGTATTGTCTTGTAAAACAAGCGCACAACCACAAATATTAATACTGTAACTATAACATTTGTGCCTCTAATTTATTTATTAAAGGGCTTTTTAGTAAATACTGTCAAACGAATCCAGACTGTTGTTTACATCTCTGAAGAGTAAAAAACAGGAGACAATTAACTGCTAATTATTTCCACCTGATAAATTCTATTTTGAGAAGTTTTGATTAATTAACAGTGGGGATATATCATTAGCATTTGCTGGTGAGAAGGGAAAATATAACAATATACATCAAATTAACATTAATCTGAAGTGAGGTCTTTGTCCATTTTCTGGGTCATTGCCACTAAACTCATTATAGAAATAATTGGAAAATGCAGCCACTGTTAATCAATATAACAATATGGCTTTCTTTATGAAGCTGATGGCAATTATGAGGAAGTCTGAAAAGAAATTTTAAAGTTGGAGAAATAGAGAAATATTTTTCTTTAACCATTAATACAGTCTTACTCTCAGCAAGTCAGGGAGTAAACAAAACTAGCTTTTCTTTGCTTTCAAAACCTCCTTTTCATTTGAAAGGAACATTTGGAAAATACTGGTGATGTTCTTTCAGTGTTGCTTGCTTCCTCTTTAAGCTGGTGACTATTCACTGCCTTGAAAAAAATTCTGTAAATAGATTTTGGGCTGTGATATATATCTGGTCTTTCACATGGCATCCAAGTTGTGCCTCAGTTTCCCTGGACCTAAAAGATTATCAGTTGATCCATGGTTGCATTTGACAGTGTCTAATAATCTAGGCCAGTTAACCCTCAGTAACACATAGAAACATAGAATCATAGAATAGTTAGGATTGGAAAGGACCTTAAGATCATCTAGCTCCACCCCCCTGCCGTGGGCAGGGACATCTTGCACTAAACCATGTCACTCAAGGCTCCATCTTACCCACCTTATGTTTTCAGACCTTCATCTGTACACAGGTGAAATTTACTCCTGTATCTACTTGACTTAAATTTATCTACCAGTACTGTTTTAACACATTTGCTCTTGAGCATACATGGGTGCCAGACAGTGCCTGTTTGCTGTTATACCAATCAAAATTATAGGTGAAAGCACTAGATAATTCTTCACGTATAATTTTCTGCCTTTTTAATGTTAATAAATATAGGAGAGCTCTAATGGAGATACATGGAGGGCAGATGTTCTTGGGATGCTCTGTATTACTGAAAGGAAAAGTAATCAACTAGCAGCACCTGCAGAATTTTTCAAGACACATTTTATCATTTCCATGTAAAATGAAGAGAATTCTATATTCCTGCTTTATTGTGGAAAAAATTCTGTCTGATTCAGCAAAAGAGTACCCAAACAATGCTTTGCCTTTTGATGAGCTTTGCTTGAAAAGCAAACTTTACTGTCAGTTGTCCAGCAGGAGAGGTCATTCTTTTTTTGGTTTTGTTTTTTTTTTTTTCTTTTTTTTTTCCCCCATATATTTTTAACTGTTTAAAATATAGTGGTTTTTAATTAAACATTTTTACTACTATATTTTTAACTATATTAACAATTTTCTAAACCATTCAGTTATATCTTTGATAATAAAATATTTTTCAAATATATGACAAAGAACATAGAGGCATAAGAGATAAATTTTTTGGTTTTCCCTAAAAATTAAGTATTAAACTTATTTTTAAACTAGTGGGACAAAAAATTTTAAAATCAGATATGTCCAGTAACTTTCTTCTAAATACTATTATTTTCTTATTGCTTGGCATTTCTTGCTTGTTCCCATAACTGTCTGTTATGTTAATGCAAAGAATATGCAACTTTCTAATGCAACTCTTCTATTTTCCTGAACTTCCTAAACTCCAAGAAACAGATTTTGATTTTCTTCTTGAAGAAAAAAAAATAAAATCCTAGTCTTTTCTAAGCTTGAAATAGTATAAGAAGTAAGGCTTGAACAATCAGGGTTTGGAATGAAGAGTTTGTCTGAGTGAATTACCACAGTAGAAAGATTAAGGAAATTTATGACAGCTTGCTAATTGTTAGCTCTTCTTTCATTATTATTCATAGAGGAGTAGTTTGGAACTGAGACTTTCGAAACAGGATTCAGTCCTTTTTATTCTTGTTGCTGTAAGACGAGTGATAATCATATGAAAAAATTGTATTAGAACTTTTTGCCTGTATTAAAAAGGTTCAAAATAATTTCCTGCCTCTACTTCTAAGAATGATTGATGTGAAGTTAATTGCTTTGTTTTGGAGAAGAAAAAGAAATGGAATGAGAAATTTTAATCCTTTTTTTACCACTTTCTTTCTCTTTAAAACAACTAATTGTCCCTTTCCACCCATAGCTTTCTTATACTCTTCACAAGTTCCCTAGTTAACAAGAGAAATACTGCTGGTTAGGTAGGTTATTTTGTACAATGAGATTTAGAAACGAAGAAAAAGAACACTTGTGCATTTACAGGACAGACAGCAGCCAGTGTACAATAAGTTTAATTCCTATCCAGAACTCATATCAGGATAGCTAATTGTCTTTGTTGCTCTGCAAGATCTCTGACCCATTCTCAATTATTGAGCTAACAGATAAATTCCAAGTATTAAACAAAATATGACAGACGGTTTATAATAAATATATTGTTGCCATTCACAATGATGCGTTAAACAATATAATTGTGGGGTTTGGTATTTTTTTTCTATAATACATAAATGCAAATTCTAGTTTCCGATAGGATTTGTATCAAGGAGATACTTGTAAATTCTACTTATTTGATGTCTACAATATACAGACTTACCTGCACAGAAGTGTTTCCATTTACTGTAAGTTTTGGATTTGTAGTACATGTGCCTGACCCTTTTCTCTCTCACAGTGATCTTGAAATACAGCAATTCAAATGTGACTATTCAACAAGTTTAGTTATATTAATAATCAGCAGGGTTTGGTCCTAGGGAAATTGTTAGATGTGATAATGATCTGCAATGCAAAGGAAATAGGCATTAATCTTTGTCCATATGGGTGTGTAACTGTACCCCAATATTTTAAAAGCAAAGCAAACTGTCTGACTTAGAATCTGAACCAGCTGTATTCCAGCCTCCTGATTTCAAATCAAACATTTACATTGATCTTTTTGGAAGTTTGATAATATGCAATGATGATTATGCTACAGAAATCATCAAATCATATTACTCTGTGTGGCCAACCCCAAGTTAGGATACACTCCTCGTATGGGAATGTGAACATTATTGCCCTTATATTGCCTATTCACAAAGACAGCTTTCATATTTATCTTGTATCATGTATTATGAAATACCTCAGACTGTGTTTTCTATCCATATTTTCTAAACTTTAATAGAAATGTCAAAGTTTGCTTATTTTATTTTTTTAATTTAAATTAAAATGGTTATTTACAAATTAAAAGAATCAAATAAAGTAACATACTATATCACGTTTAAATTCAGCAACTGCTTGATGAGCTCCTGAGTCAACCCTGTTACAAAACACATCAACTTTTGCCGTGAATAAGGATGTACAATTCCACTTCATTTTTAATGTACGTTTAGCTTTGATCCTAATGATATCATACCACCCACAAAAAGTGCTGGTAGAGAAGGAAAAACTGTATAGAGTGGGGATTGCCACAGAATACATAACAGCAAAGCTGATAAAATAGGGGTTTGTAGCTCTTTTTAGTGAGTTAGTGAATATATTATGCTCTATGTTAAAATCAAGTTCTTGTTGCACACTTATGGGTCAAAGAGGAGGGAAGTGCGGGAGAGGGGGGAAGTACAGTAGAGACAGAGAGATATCAGGCCTAAGTCAAGTTGTATAGCTGAGATGAAGAACTAAGGAGAGAAGAGTGACTGCACTTTCTGTAACCAAAATCAAGACTAATTCCCCTTTGTGAGCAAAAGACAGCGAAAAAGCATCTCAATGAAAGATAAAATTGAAGAAAATGCATGTTGAAATTTTTGACTAAACTTGTGGTGTTCCTTCACTGCCACTACACACATGCGCACACATAAACAAACACACATAGAATTACTCTCTTCGTCTCCATTATTTCAGGAAAAAGAGTTCAGAGCCAGATTCTTGCTTTCACTTAAACCTTTTTATATAACCTTGGAAATGTAAAGCACCACAGGAATCTGTCCCTTTCTCTTGTCTAAGACAGAAGATTTCCCAGTGTAATAAGGCAAAATTCACACTGTGCAGCTACTGAAGAAGAAGAGATGAGTTCAGCTACATGTTGCGTGGAACATAGCTGCTACTTATCAAAACAATGCAACTCTATATAACATGCTAGGAAAGAAAATTAAGAAAGCTGTCTCCATCTGAAACTGCAGGGGAGATTTGGGGAAGCAGAATGTAATTAACCTAATTGAAATTTTTCAGAGTACAAGATTTTATCAAAGCCTTACTGTTCAGAATGATTTTATCATGAAACAAATGAGCCACTGTCACAGACATTCACTTCTAGCAAAGCAGCAACTTTGTCTTTTGATTATACCTGCAATAAACTCCAAAGACTGTTCATGCACTACTCATTTAGTTCTCTGTACTGTTTGTTCTTGGCAAACAAACCATAAAAGACGGTGTAAGAGGACATCTTGAACAGTCTGTATTTATAAACATTTTTGTTAGTGACATAATTGGAGGAAACATTATTTTTGGGGTCTTGTGAGCTGAAGGAGATATTGATATTGCTGCTGTAAAGTGGAAAAACTTATAGAAAACAAGAAGTCAGCAATTCATCAGCTATACATTTATGAAAAGTGTATCAAACTATTGGACAGGAAAGATCACTGTACTCATCAGCTATGTCACCTTTTGGAAATATGACATTTCCTCTTCACCTCACTCCTCTTCAATAACAAAAGATTGGGGATATTTTAATATACTCTTTGTTAAATGCTAGATAAACCGAGATGGGTGCAGAATGCTGAAGAACTTTCACTAGCTGCCTAGATGTGCAGTACTGAACAATGCAGTTTGGATAAACAAACAGAAGCCAGCTAATTTCAGTCCTGATTTCTGCTACCAGACATGCAATTCAAAGATTTTTCTACAAAATATTCCAGGTCCATTTTCCAAGCCATGGATAGAGCAATATGGTGTTTTTCTCTAACACATTCTCAGTTTCAGTTCCTTGCCCTCAAGCTAATAGTTTTACCATTCCCTAACTCATGCGATTTTTTTGCTTACTGATCTAGGCACCTTACAAAAAAATCTTAAACCTTACTGACTCTAGTTGCATTTTCTTTTTTTCTTTATAAAACTCTGGTCTTGGTATTATTTCAGAATATATCTTAGTGGGTGAGGATACTATTATTGCATACGCATGCTCCCATGAAAGACTGATTTGTGTTCTGTAACTTTGCTGTCCAATAAAGCATGGTCTTTAAGGCACACAATAGAATCCTTCATGTCACACAGTGGACAAGAATGGGTAGGAAATCAACACTAAAATGTTGTTTTAAAAAACGTTTGGAACATGAATGTTCTTACGAGAAATTTTGCAATGGTAGGTCATCAGATTTTAAAACAGTTCAACCAAACGTCATAAGCTATAAGGTACAGATGTTAACTACATCTGTATCTTTAAAAAAGTAAGTTAATTCCTCCCAAGAATATAGGCTACTAAATGAAAACGGGGAGAAGGAGCAAGAGGTATTACATTTCAGAAGGCAGCATAGAGGCAAAGGCCTCCTTCTGACCCCCTGGTGACTGGAAGCGGTTGTAAAAGAGTTTGCTGCAAATGCAAAGCTTTCCACAACAGGAAAGGATAAGGTGAGAACATTTCCATCCGGCAGTTATCTTGTAGTCCTACCCATAAACGTTTCTGCAGAGATCAGTCATTTGGCACAGGGATGTAGAAATATATAAACATAAAATTGGTAAAGTTGTTTTTGGAAAGTTGATGAAGATGAGCCAGAAAATGTCACTTAAAGAGAATAAATTAATTTCCAGAATAACCAACACAATTGTTTTCTAATGTCAAATTCCATAATTACATGAGTTTTTTTTTCTTAAAATTGTGCTGTTTCTTTTATCTGCATAACTTAACCAGAGATTTTCAGCAATAAATTCTGAAACAATTAGAAGGTCTTTAATATCTACTTTGTTTACATTAAAGATAATCACTCTTTTAAAAATCCTTCCCAGTTTTCATCTACACATCAGCTTGTCTCTTACCCCAAATCTGTTCCCTGTAACATCACTAAGGATTCTTTTTTATTCCATTGGTTTCCTGTGCAATGCGTTCAGTAAGTCTTTTAGGGCATTTCTTGCTCTTCTTATGGCTGAGAAGCCAAATTATATGTCATAAGACTAATTATTTCTTAGTTTCTAATTCCAGTTTCTCAACAGTGTTCCATAAACACTAACTCTTTCTATATGGGTGAACCAGAATAACAATAGAAATATACAGTTCTATATATAATTTTGTGATTTTCAAACTTATTTCTCCTATGCAACATAAATTGCTAAATGCCAACCTGTAAATTCCCCAGTTTCTTGAAGTGTCTATCAAAATAGCAATGCTTGTTATGGTGACTATTTAATTTCAGAAAGTATTTATGAAGTATTTATGAAAGCATTTTGTAAATACAGAACTCTAAAATAACTCTCATGTCATCTGAATAACAAAAATTATTTGTATCCTCTTACATTATCCACCATAAGAGCTGATTATATCCCTTGACTTCTTAATGGGAAGATAGTCACCAATATCAATTTGAAAGGTGATGAGGAAGTTAATGCTTGTTAATGTCTTTTATGAATATATAGAAGGAATATGAATACATGGATGTAAATGTTAACAAACCAAATTAGTAGTTTGGTTTATCAAACCAAAACAGTAGAGGTTAACAGGTTGCAAGACTATTAAAATTAAGGAAACACCATGCTAAAGAATGTTTCATCAACAATAATTTTGCCCTTCATGAGTTTGTTTGCTGGTCATGAAGTCTTCAGTTATATGAAGCTAGCTTGTCTGTGCCCTTTTTATAAACTCAGTTAACATGTCATACAGAAGTGAGTTCTCAAACACATGCTGAGATTTTATTGAGCAAAGAGTAATTTTAGCAGCATTTTTATCTAATCACACTAAGCAAGGACTTTAAATGACAGTTCTGATGGTTATAAAATTCTGACTGTATTTTAGTAAGACAAAGAATGCACTATCTCTTCCTGACCTCATTGTTAAAATCAGAAGATACTTTGAAATATATGAAAATGTCAGGATGTTTCAAAAGTGGTCAGGCAGAATGAGTGACCACAAAATAAGTACTGAAAAGTGGTAAAACAAGCTTCGTTTCAAGGCCACTACTGTGATCCTTGCACTGTGGCAAAGTTACAAGAAAATTATATGCATTGCAGAGGTCTGCTTCAGTTTTGGAAACTACACTGTTTCGGAATTAAAAAAAATCCCTGCTTTTAATAACACTTAAGTGATGCTAGTACTTTAGTGATGAGCTAATCTGTGGAAATACAAAATGCGCTGGAGCTGTAAAATTAAAATTAATACAGTAGTTAGAGGTTTCTTTTTGAAACAATAGGGTTTTGTTGTTTAAATCCTCTTATCACTTATACTGTCTATTGTGCAGTCAGTCTGTGAAAAGTTTGTTGCTGCAAGTTCGTCAGTCATTGTGTTCTAAAATAATTTCTTAGCTAAATTGGGAGACTTGAGAGTAGTGATATCAACTATTACTCTGTTTCAGACACATCATCAATGAATAGATGCTTAGGATAATTTCCATGTTGTGTAATTGGGCTTTCAAATTTTCTCTTTTGCTACAGTTTATTAGTACAGCATATTGGATGCTTCTCTGCTTTACCTTCACTCATTTTATAGAGACATGAGAACTCAGCATGTAGCTTCCTTACAAAATACAGCAAAACAATAGTTTAATGCCAGATGAGACAAATAAAGTATATCCAAATAAAAGGATAATGTAGTTATATGACAGTATGGTTTATACGGTTGTATTGTTCTAATTACAGGAAACATCTTTCAGGTTTTACAAGATATCTATTCTCTGCCACTTTTAGAGTGCAAAAGCTTGGTCAGCCGAAAAGCTATTTAGAACATCAGCTATACTGTTACTCTTCATGTGTGTTTCTCATGCTCTTTGCTACTCCAGCCCTTACCTCCTCCTCTCAGTAACTGAGAGGTTAGGCTCTCAGACTGCAGGGGAAGAATACTCCTCATAGCAGAAAGAATTATTAAGACTCCATGTGATCTCTACAACCCTCACCAAAGGGGAAATTTCATTATATTTTACAACTTTTCCCTGGAAGTTGGAAAGAAGTTTGTCTCCTCTCTGCAGGCATGCGGCAGCAAGGCACTGTGTTGCTTGCAAGCATTTTTCTTGTGGTTGGTTTGTATTAGGAACACTGTTCTCACAGGACTTCTCCATTGAAAAAAAAAAAAAAAAAGGAAAGAAAAATAGTGACGTTTCTAGAACAAAAAGTCCTTTTGGCTTTTGGAAAAGTAAGCAGTAACAGAAGATGAGTGGACAGGTAATTTTCCCTGTGTCCTGTTTTAAAGGACTAGACAAAAAGTAGATAGTTTCGTATTTTTTTAACAATACATTCAACTGCCCTAAGTCACAGCATTTGTGTGAAGCCCTTGGAAGGAGGAGCCTGCTAACCCTTCATTTCCGTTTTATTTTTAGGTTGATGGCTGATGTTGATGTAGTTTCTAGCCTGAAAAAAGGCCTGCTTTCATATGTTGTTTGCTTGATTTCCAGCATTCTTGATGAACAGAACTGAATTGGATGGAGATGTATTGCTAGGGAGCAGAAGCACTAATTTATAAGTGCAATACTAAATCAGTAATGCTAAGGAAAGCTGTCTACTCCTGCAGCTTTACAGATTATGAGATGTATCTTCTCTGTTGCTTCTGGTTGTTTCATAAAGGGCAGAAAAACTGGGAAACAGAGAATTAAGCTTAATTTCAGGTGCTTGGCCTACAATGGAGCACAACTATTTTAGCTTATGGAGGTGGAAGAAATTTTCAGAAGCTTGATGCATGTAGATTTTAGTTAAAGCTATTACATTGCAAATCCTGAATGCTTATTTTAAAGATATCATTTCCATTATAGCTGTAATTTAGTTCCATTTCAAAATATGAGAAAACAATTTTGGGAATATTAAATTCTAATATTGCTTTTAAGAGTGTCTTAAAATGCCCTTTTTTGTCCCATGCCAGCCTTTGATAAAAGCTGGAAAAGCTTCTGGGAGAACAGAAAAAGTGGGCAAAGCTGATGCTTTCTGCATACATTTACAATGCTGATAATCAAACCAGAAAAGCAGATCCACTGGTAAAGCACTGTTTCTATAATGTAAATTCAGTTCAGATTTCTAATCCCCTGAAATTTGTTTTCAAAATACACTTTTGATCATAGACAAGCAACGCTTCAGTCAAGCCGGATTTTCTTTTTTATGAGTCTGAAGTTTTGTACAATTTCACCTTTGTTTAAAGACAGAAAAGACTACTAAAAACTCGGGTATGACCTTTTATATACATACATATATATATATATATAAACCAGCTATTACAAGTCTTGCATTTAGCTAAATAGCTGCAAATGGCAAAAACATTCCAGTCCTCAGAGGTTATTCTTTTTAATGTATCTGGAGTCTGAGGTCCATCCAATGATACAAAATGCATGATAAACCCATTGACTGCATGGGGAGGCATGTTTAAGAGAAGGTTAAATCCCGTCTATCTGACGGGAGTTTTATTTACTTCTGTGGTCATTACCAAGGCTCATTGGTTTGCTTCAGGCTGTGGAACTGGGGGAAGTTTTGATAGGATTATCCATTACTTTGACAAGCTCTTGTCAATTATCTTTTCAGAAAAAAAGTGGGCAAAATATGTGCCTGTTATTAGAATACACATGCCCTGACATTTGTCTTTGTGAATTTATTACCAGGTAGCTAGATTTGGCCATCAAATAAAATACCATAGTTTTTTGAAAACTGGACAAAAAGATGATGCTGTAAATAAATATATGGAAGAGCTGAGGTGGATTCATCTGGGATTATAATGTGGGGTTAGCTCTTCCCCTTTCTTAAGTACACTGTTAGTCACCTGATCATGAAGCAGCTGCCCATTGCCTGTTCACCTGCATACAGCCTTTGGAAAGATTAGCTCAGACAAAAGAGGGCATATTGGTAGGTGAATGGAAACTGCTTTACACCATATTTTGTTCCTGTACATTTTTTTTTAACTTGGAGTTTAGCACCGAGGTGCCATACTGAGAAAGAACTACTTCCTTATACATCCACCACTGTGACTAAAGCTGGGGCAAAAATCACCTATAAAGCTGCTGATTAAAAATTAGCTCCCTAATTCTCTCGCGGCTAGATTTTCAACTTCAAAAAACATTACTTCATTCATCTGAGGATTATGTAGTTTAAGAGAAACACCCAAAAGGAGAATTAACTCATATTAAACTAATAAAGCAGGCAATAGAAATCAAATAATTTTAAAGAGCACAGTTGCTTTGAAAACAATTAGCATTAACACAGATCCCATTAAATATTATATATTACTTGCCTAGAGGACCTAAATCAGGAAAGAGAAGAAGGGAAACAAAGGAAACTTGAACAATGAAAATTAGGCAAATTAATTAGTTTCATAAAGACTGGTGTGTATTTTTTATTACTTCTATTTTAGAATTTTTCCAGTTCACGTAAACACTGCTGTGATGTTCATACGTCATGGGCTGATTCCTTTTGTCTTGCAGCAGTGTGACTTTGCTTAAGGCCTATTTAATCTAAAAGAGGCTGATCCATTTGTTTGGTTTGCTCTCTGGGATCCTCCCACCCTCCTTGCTAATATGGTTTTGTGCTATTTGCAATATTAAAAAGAATTCTGAAGAGCCTGATGTTTTCAGATCTAAACCAGACTGCCTTTTGACAGTGGTGGTAGTAATAGCCTAAACCAGTTTAACTTGTTCTTCTTTGTTTATTGCTTCACTGAAGATGCCCTTTAAACACAATATCATCACCCTGCAACATTTTAAATTCTGAAAAGAATTGTGTTAGACTTCTTTTAGTACTTCCAACCACCAGACATAGCCCAGGCTGACAAGCTCTTCAGTCTTTCTGTCACCTTCTTTCTTAGCTTTAAAAAACTTAGTTGAGTGCATTTGCTGCCTTTTTGCCTTCCATTTGACAATAAAGGTTATCATGTTCTCTCCGGATTTATATTTTTAAAGTGTCATCTTGCAGTGATCAGTATGACAGCATGTTTCATAGAGTGGCCCATAAAACCTTTGGAGAAAAGCCAAGAGAGGATTAGAGCTTTTGAAAGACAAAGTTGGGGGAGGGAAGGAATTGAAGATTTCTTTTTTTATTTCATATTTCATAGAGGAAAAAAAAAAAAGAAAAGACAAATACTCCCCTTCCCCCTTGGAGTTCATTTGGTGATTGGTGCCACTTCCAGTACTTCCATAATCCTCTAGATAGCACAACTTTTCAATCAGAGTGAAACATAATACTATTCTGTGGCACATAAACTGAAAACCTTTAGATATGCTGACACTGCTGCTTTGTATAGAGAAATGTAAAATGAATATGAGTTGCTTGGATTAATGGGACAGAAGACATTGGTAAAAAATTTTATTGGAGATTAAACAGTACCAAAGTCCTTTAGCTGGTAAAGCATGCTATAAAATGATATATCAAGAATAATGCAGCCTAGATACTTGTATTGTATTGTAAAATACAGTATTTGCTGTGGTGGGTTGATGCTGGCTGGGTGCCATTTGCCCACCCAAGCTTCTCTATCACTCCCCTCCTTGGCTGGGCAAGGAAGAGAAAACACAATGAGTCAATGTCAATGGGTCAAGTTAAGGAGAGGAAGAGATCATTCACCAGTTACTGTCATGGATAAAACAGACTCAACTTGGGGAAAAATTGGTTCAATTTATTACCAAACAAATCAGAGTAGGATAATGAGAGACAAGCCCAATTCTTCAAAAAGATTTGGGTTTATTTTATGACTTTACCCCTGCCCCTCCCTTCTTTCTGTGCTTAACTGAACTCCTGAAAACTCTACCTCCTCCCTGCCAGTGGTACAGAGGGACAGGGAATGCACATTGCAGTCAGTTCATCACGTTTCTGCTGCTCCTTCCTCCTCAGGAAGAGGATTCCTCACGCTCTTTCCCTGCTCTAATGTGGGGTCCCTCCCATAGGAGAGAGCTCTCCAACATGAGTCCTTCCCACAGACTGCAGTTCTGCAAAAAAGCAGCTTGAGAAGAGTTAAATTAGTCATTGCTTTCTGACACATAGGCTTTATTGCATTTGACCTCTGGGCATTATTCTGCAATGGTCACCATGGTTATTCCTGGGATTAAGCAGGCATACAGAAATTCAATATGTATTTTCTAATACTTTAACCTCAGTTGCAGATTTTCAGTAATTTCTGATGTCTGGTATGCAAATATCTTCAGGTCAAATTTCGTTCCTTTTTATACCACAGCACATCCAGAATCAACAAGAGTCAGTGGGAGTTGAAAGTCAGAGTTAGTTTAGCCTAGAAAAACAGGCAAGAGAATCTCCCTGCTGCCACTAGAGAAAAAGTTCATTCTACCCCTTTTGTGAGCTGAATGCAGAAAGGAGTTCACATTTTACAGCTGTTTTCTAGCAGAAAGTTGTAGTCTCCCTTTTTATAATGATAGTTGAGTCAAAGAGAGAAAGGGAGTTCAAAAGGAGACAAATGATGCTACAAGGGACTGTTGCTCACTTTGTCAACTTGTCTGAGTAATAACTGCTGTGGATGAACTGGCTTGGAGGATACATTTTGCTGACAGAATTCCAACAAAAAGATACCAGAAAAAGGAAAAAAATTACTCTAAAATGTTGGCAGTTAAACCAGTCTCTCAGGAATTTCTGTAAGAAGCTAGAGCTGACGACTAATTGTCTCACATCCTGACTAACCTGAGAGGTAAATCTCAAATATTACAGAATTGTTTTGGCACTTCTGTATTCTCCAGCATCATAAAACCATCTTTTTCTTTTTTTAGTGGTAGCATAAAGCCTGCTTACTGTAAATTTAAAGGGCAAGTTTTGAAACAATGGCTAATTTTCCAGGCATCTGAAGTATGCAGCCTACTGGATCATTGGGTCTCACTGCTGAGAACAGAAACAGATATGTTAAGAGAATAATGATCAGTGGAGAGCTCTCCCAATAGCTCTATCATTAAACTGTTAGTCACTCATTTTGTTTTCTTAGGTTACTTAGCAAGTTGCAGCAAATGTTGACATCCAAGATATAGTTAGTGTTTCATAAGCAGGATTTTTTCTCATTGTTTTTTGCAACATAATTAATGAAAGAAGGTTTTCTTCATCTAACAGTGTTACTGTACTGAGCCCACTTGGACTTTGTCAATCTAATGTCATAGCAATTCATAAAGGAATTTGTCTTTGAGTGAGGGAAACAGTTGTATTTTTGCTGGGAAGGAAGTGAAGGACAGAGTAATTCCAGGAGAAAACCAATGAAAGAAAATTCTGATCATTTTGTCTTCATATGTATATTACAGAGCAACAAATATGTTTGTATTTTACCTTAGTTTTCTGTTCAGTCTCTTATAAAGGTGCCAACTCTTTATAAAATCTCTTTCTAGTCCCACATCAGATTTTACCAGCGTAAAGGGTAACCATTTATTCATTCTTATGGAATGATAATATAGTGGAAAATGCAGGATGCAGAGTAAAGCCCTGGTGTGTGACCATATGTCTCAAGGAAGATTGGCTTCTATATCTGCAAGTAATGGCTTCCCTTGGACGTCATCATAGATTTGTCTTTCAAAATTTAAAACTTCCAGGTATTTTGAGAAAGGCTTAAAATAAACTATCTCTGAATCAAGAAACACTGTTCTGTAAGACATGTAAGCAGCAACCTTTTCATGAAGGTTTAAGAGCTTTTTTACTTTACATATGTTCTTTCACTTTTTTGATAGATTCGTTAAAAACTTACATGGTGAAATGAAAAATATGAAGTAATGCACTATTATTTAAAGATATCTCTTCTAGTATGGTACTTGAATAGTTCCAGGTCAACTGATGAAGACAATTTAATTGCTCAGTTCTTCTCTGAAATGATCAGCGTAGGAGTAATAAAGGAAGCAGTCTTGCAAATGCAGTTTGTATGGATTATTGTTTACTGTATATCTTTATGATTATTCCTTTTATATGCAAAAAACTTGTCTACTGGGCATAGCAGATGGCTTGTGTTATCAGCTAAAAATAAATTAATAAAATAGCTTTAAATTCTATGTTGAAACCATGAAAGGTACATAAAACTGGCCGTGATCTAATGGCAAAACCTCCTAGATTCAAAATTCAGGTGTTCTACCTCCCAGCAAGTAGTTTAAGTATTATGTTATCACATTGTGACATCTTCCTTTGGGACTATAAAAATGTACATTTTATATATTTCATCCTTTCAAAGTGTCTTCCACCATTTACTGACAACACAAAATTTAACCATCTTCTATTGAAATGCTCATAAACATATTTCAGTTTTATGTAGTGTAATTTGAACTAGAAAGAACTGAGAGAAATGATCAATGAGCTTCTGCGTCTATTTGTGGCTGTAATAAAGCCACTTTAATATTTCAGACTTGCACAATGCATCGCATAACAGAAATGCAATCACCTAACGATGAATGAACACACCGGCAACATTAACACTTCAGAAAAGGGCAGTGAAAATTATTAGATTCGAGGGATGCTATTCATGTGGGGAGTTTTCTCATGAGAACAGATTAAAGCCAAGGCATCCTCAAAAGGAAATAACTTTGCACATGAGGGAACATTGTGTGGGGCTTGAAATTAAAAGAGCTACTGCTGTAGAAAAGAGCTCACAGTTCCCCTTCATATGAAAGGACTAAAGTGGTGGCCTCTCCTGCTTCAAATGAATGTACTTAGTTCTTTCACTGTTTTTAATTCACAGGAAATTGCAGCTGACACAAGTGTAAAGAATTTGCCTTCTCTGGCTGTACAGAGGTGATGCAAATAAATTGTCTATTTTCTGTCCTTGATGAATGAAGTTGCAAGCGATTTAATTTCTCTTTTTACTGTGAGTGTTGTCCAGTCAATTTTTTCCAAGACCATAAGGCTTCCAGTGGTGGAAATTTTGCTTCAGAGAAAGCACTGCTTTGATGCTCTGTGTTATGCCACTATGTAATGTAAAACCTAGTTAGTAGGCCAAACAATACTGTTAGGAATTATGTTCTTAAGAAGCAAATCTGCAACCAGCTTCCTCTTAAAAAAGGGCCTATGCAAACGGAAGGCAACTGATGGACATGCTGAAGAAGAGTCTATCTGAACACCAAGATAACACAAAATAAGTTTAGTTTTTTAGTAAAGCTTTTTTAATAAACCCTCTCTTTTTATGATTTAGTAAATTCTTTTGCAGTATTTTAATTCTGAAATTAACATTATTTAAACTTAAACAACAGAAGTTCAGGTTAAATATAAGGACAAAGTTCTTTACCGTGAGGGTGGTGAAGCACTGGGACAGGTTGCCTAATGAAGTGGTTAACTCTCCGCCCCAGCAGTGTTCAAGGCCAGGGCAGACAGAGCCTTGGATGACATAGTCTAGTGTGAAGCATTCCTGCCCATGGCAGGGGGATTGGAACTAAATGATCCTAAGTTTGTTTCCAACTCAAACTGTTCTATGATTCTGTGCTCCTTGCCTGTGAGGTTATTTCTTTTTTAAGAAATTTGTCTTCATTAAATTTTTCTATGGAATTTAATTTCTATAGAAAATCACCTTCCATGGAACGGTTTGGCTTAGGAATTCATCTGATGTGAAATTGAAAATGAATTCATGGGTAATACACATCCTGAGATACAATACCAATAAAAGCTTTCCTATGAAGCTTTCAGTGATTGCCTGATGTGGAAGGAAACATCCTGTTTAATTTCTGATAGTATTATCCTATATTATAAGCATTAACAGCTTAATTCCATCTGTGAAATAGCAAATAGATTTTATATTTTTGTATACAACAATTTACATTTAAAATTAATCTCCTGCAGCGCCCTTGCAGAGATTCTTGTCCCAGTATATAAACCTGATAATCTCAACAGCCTTATAGTATCGAAGCTTTTACGTACATAATGCACTGAAGAGTTTCTGTGAGAAACTGTGTTGATGTATTTTTGTTAAAAGTTTTCTGTTGGAAATGTTCATCCATATAGCTCAGACTTTTCATGTGAATTTAGCTAGTTCCACAATATTTTCTTCAGGAAATGCTGTTGAATAAAAAGTATGGCCAAGGAGGAATCCATGCAACCTGTTCCTCTGCACCTGACTCTTCAAAGTAGGCACATGCATGCAAAAAATACACCTATAAACTCACCTATAGGTCTCTTGTGTAAACATGCAATCTACTAGTTATGATAATTACATTTTCTTACAGTGATGTATGGTTTGAATTCATCCCTCAGTAACACATATAATACGTGAATATTGAGTTGTCTCATTTTTCACAAGCCTTCTTTCTTTTTCTCTCTTTTCTTCTTCTTCCTCCCCTGCCTCCACTACTATAAAAACTTGTCGTGGTTTAAACCCAGCTGGCAACTAAGCACCACGCAGCCACTCGCTCACCCCCCATCCTTCAACTCAAAGTGTCAACTTACCATTAGATGACATATCATAGAATCATAGAATAGTTAGGGTTGGGAAGGACCTTAAGATCATCAAGTTCCAACCCCCCTGCCATAGGCAGGGACACCTCACACTAAAACATATCACCCAAGACTCTCTCTAGGCTGGCCTTGAACACTGTCAGGGATGGAGTATTCACAGCTTCCCTGGGCAGCCCATTCCAGTGCCTGACCACCCTCACAGTAAAGAATTTCTTCCTTATATCTAACCTAAACTTCCCCTGTTTAAGTTTGAACCATGTCCTTAAGACTTTCTTCAATAACCTTTGAACAGTTTGAAGGAGATGTTATACTTTGTAAAAACTAGAATATATGTTCTTAGACATGCATGCCCACTACTAATCTCGGTTGTTTGGAAGTATATGTGTGTCACTGGCATCTGGTTTCAATTTTCTCTATGTGAGATAGCCATTGTTTCTGCATGTCAAAGACCAAATCTCTTGCCAGCCTTCGGCATCTCAGTCTTTTGCATTCTAGAGCACCAAATGTCCAGGCTGAAGTTATTGTCCTTTTCTCATAAGTATCTCACTAACCAGGAATGTCTGATAGAGTTTTTGTAGAATGCTCCTTTCAACTCATTCATCTATGATAAAAAAACATTCTAAACCACAAGTCTTTCTTTTGCTGTGGAAAGGTATGGGTTTCAACCAAGTTAGTAAAATATATGGTTCTTAGATGTAGGAAGGATTAGACATTTTCTAATAGCATTCTAATGGTTAAAACATGGTCCCGAGATGTGGGAAACCCCAGTTAGTTAGGTAGCAAAAGGACTGGAGTCCCATCTCCCTGCAGCCAGGCAGGGTGCCCTGACTGCTGCTATTAGGTTGCTTGATGTCAGCACCATCTAGTCAGAAAACAAAGTTTCTGACAAGTGCAACATATGAAATCCACTTTCCCAGTTATCTAATGAAGCAAAGGGGTTTTTTGTTAATTCAAATAAACATTATTAGCTGGATGTTTTACAATCTTCCCTTGCTGTTGGAAAAGTCGGTCATCTGTCTTGTGTGCATCTTTGACTTCATAGAAATTGAGAAAAGAGCTTCTGAAAAATTTATAATGGAGGTGATAATGTTTTAATAGCCTATGAACCTAGCGAGAACTTTCCCAGTCATGAGTGTAGTTTGTAAGTGCAGACAGGAGCTCACTGGTTTCCAGATTCTTTATTTCTCAAATCTCATGCTTCTTCCTTAGACAAAATATTCAAAGCTGTCTGTTATTTGATAAAATAAAAACTATTTTGCTTCTAGGTCTTGAACTTTTATTTTAAACCCACTTTATTACAAGAAAAATAAAAGTGTTTTCCAGCTTGGTATCTAATATTAACTTCTTTAACTTGAAAAAATATCTTCACTGAAATAAGTTTACCTCTGATTATCCTTTTTCTTTATTATGTGTCAGTGACTGACTCTTTTGGGTGTCTGTCTAGTGAAGTGAAGGTTTCTATTTTCTTCTTTTTCATAGAATTTCTTTACAAAACTCCAGGAGTTTGCTTGACTTCGCTTGATTTGACCTGTTGCTTGCCCCCTTTTCAAGTGAATTTAACACATCGTAGTCATTCCAACAATGAAAAAATAGTGTTCTTTTATATTCTGCCAACTAGCTGACTAATAACTTTAACAAACCAATTCATTGTCACATTTAAGAATGTAGGAAAACACATTGTGTAGATGTTTGCTACAGTTTTATTCTATTGGTTCAACTTCTTTCAAGGGTGGTTAGAAAGATACGTTATCAAAATTTTTGATTGAATGGTTGCAATGAAGATAAGTAAGCATATGATTGTGAAAAAAAGATGTAGTAAAAATGAAAAGATGAAGATAAAGAGATTGACACTAAACTACATTTATGGTAACATCATATGTGCCATTGATATTTTTAGTGAATACTAAAATTATTAAAATAGTAAAATTAGTAAAATTGTTCTTCTGTTGTATAATATTTACCAGCATACGTATATGAATTTTCTGCACCCTGTTTTACCTGTTTCATCAGTTGAATAAGGTAAACCTATTGTAATCCTTTCATCTCAGATTGTGAATATCAATTTGCTTAAAAAAAAAAACCAAACAAACTAATTAAAATGAAAAATCTACTGATCTTAAGAATTAGATTAGACTTTACTAGTACACTGTAATCCATATCTGAGCTTTTCATTATTTTGGATTTTTCTTCTGAAACAACAAAGGATGATGTGGCAGTATTTCTGAATTAACGCTTTTTTAGTTTTAAGACTGCCACTAATTGGTATATTTATTTATTTATTTATTTATTTATTTTACGGCTAACTAATGCATTTTTAACAATTTTTCAGTACATCTCTTACTTCAGTCTTTAACTGAGAGCAAATTTAGTCACAACTTCTTAGTCTTTCACACATTCTTTTTTATCTAGGGCTATTGTGTTGTTTAATCGTTAAAAGTGCTCTTGAACTCCTTAGGCTTGATAAAACTAGTTTATGATCTCCGCTGCTTTGTTTCTTTGCAGTCCTGAGCACTCCAGCTCCACTAGAGACTGCACCTAGGAACAGATACCAGCTTGCAGGGTCAAAGAAGGTCATGGCCCATGTTGTATATTATCCTTTCCATAGAAATTTTACTCCTGAGAAGAGACTAGTGCCAGGAACACTTTGCTGCTGCATGAAAACTTAAGTGAAACTTAGCAGTGATTCATAGTAGATAAAACAAGAACTGAGAAAGAAATTGCCTTTGTTTAAAGCATAGTTTGCCTTATTAAAAAAAATATTGTGTTTAGAGCACAAAAGAAGTGAGATTCAGCGTTACATTTGGTAACGTATTATAGCATATTTTAATCCTTAATGTGCAATATAATATTTTTTTTCTTCATGGTGAGAATTTGTATTGCTTTATTTTCCAGTGATACAGAGGTATCTTTAACACCACCTTCTTGTGAATGTGAATTTAGTGAATGATCAACTAATGTCTCAGTTCCCCTGCAAAATCTCACTGCAAGTAATTTTCTCTAGAACTTGATTAATTTTAATTTCTTCCTGCACCATCTGAAGGCTTTCTGCGTTCTTTTAAAACATGAGGTTCAGAACTGGACATTTCAGTGTGGCTTTCACAAAATTCTGTGTATCGAATTTAATCATTGTCTCATTCAGAACCTCCTGATTTGTGCAAGGTTTATATTAGCACCTTTTAGCTACAGTAGTATCTGGGAATTATTGCTTTATTGCCAAATAAAGCACAAAATCTGTCCAAGGTGACTTCTTAAGATAGAGACGGCCATGAGAAAGGGATTAACTGGATTTTTAACTTTTAGTTACATAATCATGCTTCAGTCGTGTTAAAATACAGTATGTTTGACTTAGATAACTGTATCATATAGACCATCTAGTACAACTTCCATTCTGTCCTTGTTTTTCACCTTAGACAGCCTGTATTTGTTCAGTTGACTACGTATTCTAGTCCTAGCATATCATGACTTTTTAATAAAAATGCTAAATCAAATTCCAAAATTCTAGTACAACTAATTATTTTTATAATTTAAACTTGTAACCCCAGCACAGCCCGAAATCAGAACTGTTTGAATACATTAATTCCTTAGAAAACACGTTGCCTATCAGTAACAACATTATTGTACTTAGTTACATTGCATTTTTTATTATTTTGCTCAATTTTATTTCTGACCAGCTCTGTGAATACTTTGTTCAGACTCTGCAAACAGAAGCTTTCATTTATTCTGAGGTTTTGACTATGACAGGTTGTCTTCTTCAGAGTGCTCCTGAGATCAGCTCAAGGCAATCACTTTGCTTAATCTGAGAGGACTGCACAAAACAAACATTAAATGCAGCTGGTCTTGAAGGAACTCTGCTGTGCATCAATAGCTAGTACAAATTGCATAGGTGTGATGAGTTAAGCATGTGTATCACTGGTAGATATTTGGACCTGCCTCAGTTAATAGAGTACAGGAAACCATTTCTTCACCTTCACATGACTAAAAATGAAAAAAAAAATAAAAAGAAAAGTCTATTGAATATGTCTTTCTGTCCTGAAATGACAAAAGTTTGCTCCATTGCTGAGTTTCCTTCTGTTTTTTCTTGCTGTCCTCTAAACAGCCATGCATGTATTTATTTCTTTTTTTTCATTGGATACTGTTACTGTCTCTACTTTCTGTATAAACTTCATATTTATGTTCAACATTTCTCTTGGATTTTTTTCTGTTTCTGATTGTTCATCAACCTTCTATCACTAAATCTGGATTTGACTTAAACTAAATGTTATTTTTTGTCTTCTGAAAAAGTCATTACTTTGGTCACCTAAAAAGTAATTCTCTCTGGTTTTTCTTTCTGTTTCCTACATGATAAGTTTTGCTCATAATCCCACCTAACGCTGCAATTTTGCAGCCTAAAGTAGTAATTTTTGAGTAACAGTATAAAAGTATTAAAACATTTGTGGACCTCTCTGTTCTTTTTAATATAATTGGTTCTTTAGTTATCACTGATTCCTGTTTCCAGCCCCACACTGACTGATTTTTGTTAATAATAAGAGCCAAGATAAAATTATATATTTTTAGGGGTTTTTTGAGCTGGAAAATAATTAGAAGATTGAATAACACTGGATTACTATTTACCCAGACATCCTGCTTGCATTTTTCAAATAGCATCTTTGGATTTCTTTTGTGTACTTACGCTCTTTGTTTATAGATCATCTTTTCTTTATTTTCTCTCTTGCCTCCTAATGACCAAAATTCAACCGTTAAAATTCTCATGCCTGACCACATTTCCACATATGTCAGTATAAAGGAGGAGTAATTCAGCTACAGTAGTAAAATCAGGACAATAAAAAGCATAAGAATTTGAATCAAATATTTTTATGCTAACTAGGGAATAAAGGAACTAAGAACTATGAATAAATATGAATATTCTATATCACATATCTGGTTTTGAGATAACTTAGGCTATAACTTCTTCTGGGCAAAGGGTTTGCTTAATCTTAAAATACTATGCATACTTCCACTCCTTTCTACCATTACAGATTGACAGTATTTCCTGTAGTCAGTGATACCATATAATAAACAGGAAAAGGAAACATTCTTGTGAAAGAGCAGTGAGATAATAATTTCAAACATCTTAAACTATGTGCACTTAAAAGCACTGTAAGTAACAAGTGAACTATATGTACTTAAGAAAATAATTGAAGTTTGGAGTTTTTTCCAGACTTTCAATTGCTATTAAGAGAAAAGTAAATGTACTTTTACAGTAGTGTACCATGAAACTAGTACATCCTCTTAATGACCATAAGTGACCATAAGAGGATTTTTAAATATTTGGAAGAAAATAAATATTAGATTAGAGATCAAACAACATGAAACGTGGAACAAGGGGTTTTATCCATATTAGGTCATATTTTTGTATAGTATGTAGATCCAGGAAAACAGGATCCTTTTGGTTCTGCATTCACACAAGGCCCACTTAAACAACTGAAGCACATGCATACAATATTAGAAACTAAAGGACTGCTGAAGAGCTGACATGCACCTGTTATCATTATCTAAGAGCAGATGTCTTTAAATGGCCCTCATTGGTCTACAGCAGTTTGCCATGAGGGCCTGTGTTGCACCAATGTCACAGAACTACTGCTTTTGTTTTATGAAAATACCCATGGTAATAGCTGCCAAATGCAGCTCAGTAAAGACTAAAGAAAAATGACTTGTCTGCACCAAGTGATAAAATGAGTTGCTATTAAATAGAAAAGTGCTGAAGCATAATGACCTCAAAACAGATTTAAGAAATATTACCCTCAAAATGTCTCTGAAGAATTCAGTAGAAATTGAAACTTCTTTGAAGAAAGCAAATAAGGACACATTTCTGAAGCAGTGATCAACAATATAGATGTAAGCTAATGTTTTAAGATACACAGGATTATTTGTTTTCAAGCTAGAATACGTAGTATTGCAAAGCAGATGTCAGACAGCATACAGTTAAAGCCAATGGTTAAGAAAATAGATCATCAGCTTCAAAGACAATGGTCTCAGGTGGGAAAGAAAAAGATCTGCTACCCAATTGTCTTTTTTTAAATTTATTTTTTAAATAGCATCTAATGGTACAGCAGCTGACAATCAGCAAGGTCAATCATGGAGGGAAAAGTGTCCCTTTACTTGTATTTTGTTTGAGGTAATACTTTGTTTTCCGCATGTCCTTATAATACGGCATAACATTTCTGCATCTATTAAGTGACTTGCATGCTTTTATTACTTCATCTAAAACTCTCCTTCAAATGTATCCAAGCTCAACAGAAAGAAGAAAGATTTTTAGAAACTTGTATTCTTTTTCCCCACTGACTTTGAAACCTGAGTATTTGATCAGCTCCGCTTCAGACTGATATGAAGCAGTAATGTTACTCATTTAGTGATAGTTTTCACTGTAGTTTTGCCCCATACTGCAAAAAAAAAAAAAAAGAAAAAAAAAAAGTTGTTGTCTCAGGGGGATATTATCGTTGCTTTTAGTCATCTGATGTATCTTATATGTACCTTCTGAAATCAGAAACTTCCTTAAGTCTACTGGTGTTTCACAATTTTGCCATTTCAGCTGTGCTGCTATTCTTTTTCTTCTTCTGTAATGTTTTTGTTGAGTGTGCCCAACACTACATGCCCATAGTGCAGACTGATGTCCAGCAGTCAGACAAAGTGCTGTATCATACTCCACCTCCACCTTCCATTTATAAACAAAAAAGGCAATTTTGCCATTATTATAAGGGGACAATCCTGTTATTTTCCTGGGAGAAATGAAACATTTACAGCAGTAGACAAACTCAGAACTTAAAGTGACCCCTGAACCATATGGCAGCCACATTAAAATGAAGCAGGGAAGGAAGGGGTGCTTAAAAGGGGTCTTTCAGGGTCACTTTTCCTCTGCTTGTTATGCTTAGCTGAGTTTAATGTGATCTTAGGCATGCAACCATTGTGGTACAAAGGAATAAGTGGCAGACTAAGGAGTGAAAATGTTCACATAGGTGGGTACTATGACTGGGTTTTGACAAGGCTTACTTTTGAGGTCGTAGCTGTGGGATGTAAGGCGTGGTTACAGTCTTGCACATCTAGCAATCTTTACTTGTCAAAACCTTCTAGTGAGCATGGACTTGCTCTTTAATTCTTGGATCTGTAAGATACATGATTTTAAAGGAGTTATCCTTGTTTACTAAAATATATTGATATTCCTCTGCATAAAGAAGTTATTGTTGAAAAAATCACCATTTACCAACAATTACTTTAGAAACAGACCCTCTTCCACACTTTTTTTTTTTTTTTTCATTTTAAAGAGAAATTAGCATACAGCTCCCACTTTACAGCTACAGATGCTGTGAGTTCATCAAGTCATTCACTGGTATATCTGATACAATTCCCATAGCTAGGTGAATGTACGCTGCAAATTGAAGCGTTGATGAGTTAGTTATACAGAGTGAAACTCTAATGTACCTGAGTAAAGGTAGTACAAGAGTCTTTAAACGGTTGTCTTGCAGGAAGGAAATTCAAGTTAAAAAAGAGCATATCAGCTGAGAGTAGAATTAATATTGTACTCTCTGAAATAAGTTTTGTGGTATTTGCATGTTACCTGGAAGAAAAGTTGCAAAGGATAGAATTAGAGGCAGGAGACAACCAATGGAAAATCATCAATGGATGACTATTTTTGTGAGAGATATATTTGTGTGAGAGAGATGAGAAAATTATGAAAGAAGGCAGAAACCATTGGGTGCAGGATATTTTTAATCAATTTAGTAACCCTTTGTTTGCTATAAGAGTACTTAGCCAAACATACATGCTACTAAGCTTTAAAGTAGACTCAGGCACATCTTTTGATGCATCCTTTCCATCCTCTATAGGCATCACCACTGCATGCATTTTACAAGATATGAAAATAGAACAGGACAAAACTTGTGCTGCTACAGATTTTTGTAGGTTTGGTCAGACGGATTGTAGGAGAAAGGTAAATGACCTATGAATGCTAGTCAGCATTTATACAGAATTTTGAGTTACAGTTCAAAATTTACATTGTCACTTATTTCAAGCCCCCTGGACTGGAGAATGGAGAATTGTAATTGGAAAAGAGAGTAACTTATTGAAACAGAACAGGAAAAGGAAATATAATTGTAAATTTAACTCAGATGAATACTTTTTTTTAATGTCGTCAAATAAGGCCTTCCTTTCATAGTTGTTGTAAAAGAATTTATATTTGGTTTATGTAATTTCCTTTATATTTAGCTCATTAACATTACACAACTTGCAAAGAGTAAGATTTATCTAAACTCATATATTTCAAAGCTTCCCTACAATAAGTATTATAACACAGTAAAAATTGCCTCTATTAGTGGAGATTTGTTTAATAAAGCATTCTTACTAACATGTTTATTGTCTATTTTAACACTCTTGTCAATCAGTCTTGTTGGTTGTCTCTTGCATATGCATGTCTAAAGCTTTGAATATATAAAATGTATTGAAACCACTGGATGAAATGTGTCAATAAATGGAAAGCAGTGCAGAAGTATAATAAGTATTTACATCTATTTTTCAAACTGAAAATTACAAAACAAATTATATTTCCTTAGAAAAAAAAAGAATTAAGTTAATTAAATTTCCTCCTGTTATTGAAAGCTGAAGAGCCCCTTTATGTATATAATGTTGCAACTCATTCAAGACATTCTAGAAAGTACCTGCAAAGACAATTCTGCTGAGTTCTAAATTGTGTATCTTCATCAAATTCTAGTTCTGGAGGTTTCTTTCTTCAGAGATCTGGATTATAAACTGGAATCTATTTAGAAATGCTCTCCAGAAATAGCATACTTTGAAAAGTTGCTAGACCTTCTCTTATCTCATGACCCTTCTGAAAACATAAAACACTTATAGTGGTTCCCTGGAATCCTTTTGCACCACTTACCATAGTGTCTATATACTGGTCTGCCCTCTTAGCCCAGTCTGGTGTTGCCACCCTGCAGTATAACAGAAATCAGCTGCTTGCTTGGAATATTTTCTTCCATGCATACAGTTAGAACTCTGCCCGGCCTGGCTCCAAGTGTTTTTTCCTGTATCTTCCCTTCAGAACTTTCTGTCAGTTACAAATCAACACATACGTATTTGTATTTACAGAGCTGAAGATAGCTGAATGCAACTTGGTATGAGAAAATACCAAAAGTTTTTAGCACCTGCAGGAACTCAGAGAGAATTAATAAGGTACTTAAGAAATTGTGGGGCTCACAGGTTTCCAAAAGGTAATAGCAGCAGTCAGTGCCAATTTAAACTTGGACTAAAAGTTGCCTATATCTATGCCATCAAGAGAAAGCAGGCTTTAAGGGTTGTTTGTTATGCATATCACAATTATAAATAATGCATAAAATATATAAATGGGAAGCAGTCACCCAGTTTCGGTGGTTTAGGAGCTTTTATGGCCAGTGCCAATATTCCAGACTTATCATTCAGAGCCAAATTTCAGTATCTTGGTCACTGAGGCAGGAAAAAAGAAATTGGGTCAGATTAGACTTCAAGGGTCTATAAAAAGCTAAGTGCCAAGTGTTTTATGCACAGTTGTGCTGTCTAAGACTGTGAGCTGATACAGGGAGACAGGAAACCTCTTTGGCTGTAGATGACATAATCAGATGTAGATTTTGAGACAAGGAGCAAATTTCAAGAGCAGCACAGCCTCTCCTCTGAATTCAGAGTTGCATTCAGGGAAGATCCTGCACTGTTGGGGAGCAGCAACAGCCACCAACGCAAGCTGGATTGCAGCTGTACTTGATAGAGACCTGTAGACTCTGTGTGATCATCAAACACAGAAAAAATAATCTGAGTATTTGTACTTATCTGTTGAGGAGTGAAGACCTTTCCAGGCATCCATACCTAACCATGAACATAGCTGCTACTTAATTAGACCAACTTGTGTAGCAGAAATTCTGAGTGTCACATATACTGTGAATACAAACTTCCTTTCAAAGATGTTGTAAAAGAATTCATATTTGTTTTATGTAACTTCCTTTATATTTAGCTCATTCATATGAATTTTTTGAAAAATTTACTCTATTAGAATTACTGTTTGGTTTCTCAATATGATCTTGAAGTTTCATGGTAGCAAGTGGAAGGCTTGCTTAGAAAGTATAAGCAAGCCAATGCACAAAATGGCTTTATTGGTCCTGCTCTTCCACTTTTTTTAATGTATTGCTTCATCTTTTCAAACCCTTGAAAATCTATTCAAAACTTCAACTGCACTCTAGAAAGTTTCCTTGTTTGGTATAATGCTCTCTTTAGAAAAGATTTGGCACAAGGAAAAATAACTTTATCAAGTGATTGATTTTCCAGGGAAGGAAGAGAAAGAAAGGAAACAAGATGAAACAGGACATGACTGGTGGATGCTTTCCTGTGGGACATTATGCCAACACCTGTTACAACTTCCCTGTCTGTCAAGATAGGCAGTGTTAAATCTGCTTAAGACAGGAGATAGACAATCTCATTCAGTTCCAGATAGGAAGAGTCAGTGTTGATAGGCACTCTGATTATAGTATCTCCACTAGTCCCTGGCATTTTCTATAACTTTTTGCCAATATACTTATCTTCTCATAGAGAGATGGCACCCAAAACCACAATTTGTAGTGGACAATCACAGGACAATCTCTGAAAGGGAGACAGTTGGGGAAGGTGGGCAAATGTCAGTGGAAAGAAGCAATGGGTCACGCAAAAATGTCGTGAAAATTGTTTTCACTTCTTGGGATGGTTCTGGGACATTTGATGACATTATGCTGATACGTATCATTTTACTAGTGATGTGCTGTTCCATTTCATAAGAAACAAGATATCACTCTTGTTAGGAGAGGGAGATGAGCTATCCATTTGAAAAGGATGGATGTGGGACTTACCTAGTAGTAGTCAAATTCTGAGAAAGCATGTGTTCTCCCCTCCACTGGCAGTTGCTGGAATGATGGAAAGAGGACCTGATGAGGGTGTAATGCTTATCTAGCTCAACATAGTTGGAACAACCATTGTCAGGTCACGAAGCCCACTTTCCCACTCCCTTAGGGGAATAGCTGACTGCATAAAAATAGCTGGTGGGAAGAGCCATTATGGGGAAAGAGCTGGAAGATAGGCCTCTCTTCTCATTTGCTTGGAATCTTTCAGTCCTCACCTGAACCACATTAAAGCTGCATTAATGTCATATCCATGCTTTGGCTTCTATCTCATCTATCCAGATAGTGACCCAGAGACATGTGTTCATGAAACAAGGATGGAGACGCTGACCTCTGGAAAAGCAATGCTACACAGCCTATGCTGGGTGTACAAGACAGGTACTGTGCATGATTGGTGACCTGATGGTGGCAAGATAAAATATGTTATGTAATCCTAGAGTGCAATATGGCTGTGATGGAAGAGACTTCCTGAGTTAAAGCTACAACCCTTTCTCAAAAGTTTCTTTCAGCATACTTTACTGTAAATGTCAATGATTTTACAGACATAACCATTAAAAATTTATCACAATAAAGTTCTGACAGAGTATATTCAGGGATGACTTTTCTTTTATTCAGGGAAATGATATTTCACCAAATTATTCTGAAAAAGAAGGATTTTTTGATAACCGTAGTCACCTGAAAGACTCAAAATGAAGGAAGGATTGTGGCATAGTAACAACCTTAATTTCTTGACCAATTTTTGCCTTACCTGATTCTGGTAATGAAGGCTTTTACTTATAGCCTTCCTTTTCCTGCTTTTTCCTCTCTTTCCAGACTACTAAGGAGAGAAAAAAAAAAAAAAAAGGGGGAAAAATAGTATATCAGCCTTGCAAGACTGGGAAACCAGTTGAGGCAGATCCAAAACCTGAAATCAGCACTTGTACCTTTGGGTGTTATATCAGGACTCTGAACCATGTAAGATTTCTCCTTCTTCAGTAACAATATTAACTTTTAAATCATAAAATATATCTAACATCTGTGCTATAAAAAATCAGGATGAAGAGGAAAGAGGAAGAATAATAAGCAAGAGAGCATTCTTTTGAAGATGATAAAAAGATAACTCTAATCTGCTATGAGTGTAATCTGTGAGCTCTGAATTGTCCCTTCATTTTACAGAATATCCCCTGAGCTGAGCCAAAACAACAATTCTTTTTAAGCATGGAAGTTTCAGAGTTGCCTTATATGAGAATTTGCTGTGAGCTCTTTTCTTTTTTTTTTTAATAGCTTCAGAAGAACAGTGCCATTTAGATCAGCTTTTAACATGTTCTTAAATTGCTATTTTATTACTCTTCCTGACATTCCAGAGGCATGAAATTACCAGATCACATTAAGCAGACAGTAGGTGGAGGGAGGAAGCCAGTTAAATAATACAAGGCAGGCCAGAAAATTGAGTCCTTGTCTTTAACTTTCAAGGACAAGCTTATTTAAAAAAAAAAAAAAAAAAAGAAAATTCCTGTTAAATTTTTTAAACACTATAGAGGCAAATAACTGCAGATTCCTTTATGATATAAGGTAATTTGTCTATACCGCTTGGCCTTGATTTTAAGTTTTTGTATGCTTCTTTTTAGATAAATTTACATACATACATATATACATGCATATGATATACATATATGAAAAATATGTGAGAAAGACTTTACTCATACAGTGATTTTACTAGTGACACAAATACCATTGCTAAAGAAAGTAGTTCATTTGAACATGCTGGGTATAAATCTTTACCCTCTGAATTTCATTAGGATATTCTCAATAACTGAAATGAGAGGATTTCTCATAATTTATGGAAGCTTCAGTTGTATTAACAAAAGCAGAAATGGATATTACAATATATTACATTAAGATAAATCATCAAGTCATGATGGCTCAAGTTGTTATTATGTAAAATGACTCAAGTTTCTTCGTTTTAAGTAATTTCAAGAAAATCTATTACTAAGTCAAACCAGATAATGGAATAGAAAAAATAATTCATCAAACAAGTTGCAGAAAAGAATCATGAAATCATAGAATGGTTAAGGTTGGAAAGGACCTTCAAAGATTATCTAGGCCAACACCCCTACCATAAGCAGGGACAACTTTCAGGTTCAGGTTCAGGTTCCTCAAAGGTACATCAAACCTGGCCTTGAACACTGCCAGTGATGGGGTAACCATGGCTATGGACAACGTGTTCTAGTGTCTCAACACACTCGTACCATAAAAATGTCTTTAGAGAATCCGCATGGTACAATTACAGCATAATTGGTCTCAAAATATCAGGTTATTTTGCAAATTATCAAGCAATCAAATGCAGTAATGTTTGAACACATTCATGTACCTGGAAATGCAGTAAATCACCATGTATTTGTTTAAATCTATGTATTTTAAAGATTCAGCAACTATTAAGTATCAGGCAAGTTCAAGATGAGTCATAATCAGTATATTCATGACAATGTGCTATAATCACAAATTGTCTTACTCTTGAATTTATGGGTCTCCCCTCAAGTTCTTGTTGTTCAATCAAACACCCATATCTCTCCTTTCTTTTTTCACCTTCATCAGTTCCAATTACAGTCTTTATCATCTTAACCTGCTTAAGGGATCTAAATGGTCAGTTTTCAAATATAAATGATTTTCATAGAAGAGCACATACAATATGATAACTTACAGTTTGTCAATTCTGGTTATTCTGAAAGAATTACACTGTTCACATCTTTTTAGCAGGCTTGTATACCACTCTTCCCATATAAAATCAGTATCTTCTTTTAAAGGTACTTTCAGTATGCTTCAAGTTGCCACAATATCTCTGGATTAATCGATAGAAACTGACAGTAGGTTACTAAATCTGTAGTTACAATATAATGAATTTTGAATGAGAAATGATTTCTTTTAAGTGTTCCTGAGTGTTACATCCACACTGTGCAAGGGTACATATAGTAAACACTCATCTCCAAGTTCTGGGCCTTGACTTGTGTCCTCAGATTTATTGAGTTTTGTTAATGTAAATTTATTACACCTTTATTGCACATTCTGCTCAAGAGAGACTTACATTTTAAAGGCTGAAATATTATTGAGCAAAGAGCAAGAAGGAGGGACCAAGAGGGTAGTGAAGAAGAGACATAAAATGGATGAAATATATAAACTGATGACATGAGTTTTCTCTTGTTAACATGTTTTGAATATACTTTTTGTGCCTTTTTAAGGTGGATTATGTAAATTCTACATAGAAGGACATTAAAGATCACACTGAATATCAAATAACCTTGTTTCTGGATAATTGTCTGTATTTTCT
The DNA here is from genome assembly GCA_026283785.1 of Coracopsis vasa. Taxonomy (NCBI): domain Eukaryota; kingdom Metazoa; phylum Chordata; class Aves; order Psittaciformes; family Psittacidae; genus Coracopsis; species Coracopsis vasa. The sequence goes on along the minus strand of JANHGB010032968.1, from coordinate 7,983 downwards.
TGAGGAGGGTGCATGATTGCAAAGATAATTATATTTCACCTAGTGATAGAATAAACCATAAAAAAAGATGGAAGGACCTTGTGCTGAGTCTTCTCTTTGGAGTGAAGAGGAGCATAAAAGACTTCTTTACAGATTGCATGTACATTGTAAACAAGGACAATTTTTGACTGTTGAGTACTTTATTGAACTGCATATTCAGTTTACAACTTGTTTACAGAACCAAATGAGCAACAGCAGCTTATTATTCAAGATTTTAAAAACTTTTTTTGACTGTAAGAATGGAAAATCATGCAGTGTATATCTACCACACTTTTTTGTTAATCAGGGTCTCCATATCCCAAACAGGTAGCATTCATTCTGCTCAGCCTACTTGCTGTATAACTTCCGCTTTTCAAGTTAAGTTATACCTGTAAAACACAACTGCTCTTTATGCAAAACTTTATAAATATAAAAGAAATTATTTGTGAAGAATGGGCATTTACGTGCAGACCTCAATTTTTCAGTCCAATTTCAGAGGAATTAATTCTGGAACATAGACAGTTATGTCTCCTCAACACTGACTGTTTGGATGCCAAATGAAATCTCAACTTTCTATTAACAGCCTTTCCAACTACATAGCTGTTCATGAAAATATTTTAACAATAGAATAATATTTTTAAAACAAATAATGATATATTTTTAATCCTCATTGTGTGCAAAGATGGCTGGACTATTTTCATTCAGTCTTTCCAAATAAATTCAGATTTGGTTAAGAGCCCTGGGGGCTAAAGATATAACCAAGTAAACCAGAGAATGTTGACAATCAAAGCTATTATGAATTTTTAATTAAATACAGCTGCTGCCTTTTCCTTCACTACTTATGACATTGTGCAGATCTTAGATGAGAGACTTACCCTGATGGGAAACATACTCAAAGACTTATCATCTAAATGTTAAAGTAAGCTGACTAGTGATCATCCACAGATTCTTTGCTTACTCTCCACCATATTTTTAAATTATGGTGGTGTCATGTATTAGTGTTAAAGAGGTGGCAATTAGCTGCAGTCAATTAGCTTAGAGCAGTCACACCGTGAATTTCAGATCTAAGACCAGCCAGAGGGGCACATGCTGTACACACTAAAATCCAGGCCCTAGAAGCCTGCATGTGTGGAAGGAAAATATTCAATCCCTGTGTTTGTGTTTTGGAAATGAAGAGGCAGAGGATATCTCTTTATTCTTAGTTTAATGGTGCGTTTATACTACTACAGTGTCCTATAGAGTGTTGTACATGTGGTGCATCCTAACGTACTTGGGAGAAAAAAGTAAAAACTACTTAGGGGTTAGAAAGTTGCACCAGTGGGAGAGAAGCCTAGTTAAGCACTGACTATATGACTGTTCAGCAGCAATTTGGTTTCATGACTCTTCTCTGAGGCTGTAGCTGTTGGTGATGACAGCCTCCTCAGTGGTAGGTGTGTGCTTTCGTTGATTTGGTGTTACCAGGTGAAGGATGCGGGGTGCAGTGAATACACCACATAACATAGGGGAATGAATTGGAAATCAAAAGGGTTTTCGCAGCTACTCCAGGGATGGGGAAGGGATGGAGAGGAGGAATCCAATCTCTGCCTCCCACAGTAGGGACTGCCAGAAGCTACTGTCAAAATAGGTGGATTTCCTCAATGGTGGAAGCTGAAAGATGGTAATTCTGGCCAGCAGAAGACTCTTTCTCCACCTGCAGATGTGAGAAAAGCTGTATGCCTCTGGCAAGTGGTACACAGTGAAAGGACAAGAGGAAACTGTCACTAGTTACAGTAATGGAAATTTACATGTAGCCAAATATGGCAGGCATGTTGAGGCAGAGGATTTCTCCTTCTCAGGCAGCTAAAGCTGGCTTTGCTGGGCTGTAAGACACAGGGGTTATTCCCACCCTGTCATTGGTCCTCTAACTCTTGCTCAGTATTTCTGTTTAATTTGATTAGCCTTTAGTTAGATAATCTCATCTTCTCAATGAGAGTGGTCAAGCACTGGAAAGGGTAGTCCACAGAAATTACAAAATCTTCCTCCTAGGAGATCCTCAAAATTTGGCTAGAGAAGAACCTGAGCAAGCTGGCCTAAATTTGAAGTTAGCACTGCTGTAAGCAGGAGGTCTGACAACCTGATCTCCAGAGGTCTCTTCCAAACTCATTTTTTTATCTCTGCAAAAAGTGGCTGTTTGTAGCAGTGACTATGTGCTGAAAGGAAGCACTTGAATTATGCCATATCTTTTCAACCCCATTGGATCACTCCTAGAATATAATAAACTGCAGTTAAGTGCAGACCTATAGTGCCTGAACTCTTTATTGCCTGATTTCATAGTACTACAGTCAATCATCAAAAAAGTAGACTCATCAGTCAAACAATAATGTTTACCAGTGTATAGCATGCTGTAGAGCTTTAATGGTCTTTAAGTATCAAAAAACCATAAGGGATAGGATTCCTGTTATCACTGAGGCATAATATTGGGAGAGGCTGCATTATTGAGAGGTGAATGTAGGCTTCCTCTTTATTGCTTCCCTGGATATAAACTGATGCAATCTATCACAATTTAAACGAATAATTTTGAAATGTAGTAGTGGCCTCTCAAATCATTTAAAGTCAATGAGCTAATAGTCGAATCAACTTGGCTCTCACATTCATATTCAGAGTTTATGGTCTGCTTGCTGCATATACAGCTGTGCTTATGTTGCTCTTTAGACACTGGCATTACACAAAGAATGCTGAAGCAGAAGCTCCTAACAATACAGGCATGAAAAGCAAATACCAAGCTCTTTTTTTTTGACTGTTTAACAATTGGAAAGCCTCATGAGAACTGAGAGCTCCTTCTTTTCTTTTCTCTTTTTTTTTACTCTTTTGAACCATTTGCAGGACAATAAAGCCCCGTAACCACTTCTCGGCTGCATTTTGCTAAACCAACACACACCACACTCTCTGACACTTGTTTCTATCCAAGAGAAAGAAAAAAAGAAACTTTCTTCTGGAGCAGCTAAATACAACTCATCTGGCCAAAGCAAAGGGTTGCTCATGCTATTACCTCTTTCCTTAGGATTTTTTTTTCTTTTTAAACTCATTTGTGAGCAAATTGAGTTATTTTTTATCCATGAAATAGCCCAAATTAAAAAAAACACAAACTTTTGTCCTCTTTCCCTCAAATCTTTCGTGTTTCTGTGTGCATGTGTGTTTGGGCATGCATAAATTTACTCTTAAATAGACAATCACTAGCTTTTATCTCAATTGGTTTTCCCTCATTTCTCCTCCCTCTCCCCTCATCTCTTAGAAGGTACATTTTTATTCTCTTGTTATTTTTTTTGTCTCTCTCTTATGATTTTTTGCAATGACAAAGGAATTGATGAATTGTTTAGGTTCCTATCAAATGTTTTTGTTTTCCCTGAATGCTTGTTTCTTAGATACTAGAAAAATCAAGGATAAACCTATTGCAGATTCTGGGAGTGTTTTAGAACTGTGTCACTTTCTTGAAAAAACAGAAGTTGAATGAGTTCAGTCAGTGATTCTAACCAAATTCCAACATGGACAGAAACAGTGAATGAAAGTATTTCAAAGCAATAAAAATTTACAGATGGGGAGGCCCAGTAAATATTCAACACATTTCAGTGTTGAAATGAAGACAGAAAATGAGCATTTGAAGCATGAATCAGGATTACTTGTAAACAAACAACAAGGGAGAATGTAGCCTTCCTCCTGTTGTCAGAATATTTACATTTCTTTGTTTCTGTTTAGACTTTTTCTAAGGTAATTATAAACCTATCACTTAATTTCAAACAGGCACTGGCAGTTGCCTGCTGTCATTGCTGTCTGGCCCACATTATTGACAGTGCAGAAGTGATTCTTTTTTTGTTCTTTCAAGGTCTTTAATCTGGGCTCTCTGATTACAGCAAAAGCACAGGAGCTTCAGTCTTTTCCTGTAAACTTCTGCAGTATGGTTTCTCAACCACCACAGTTCTCCTGCCAGATAATAAATCTTCAGACCTCACTTATAGAAATATCAAGATGAAGAATAACTAAATAGCAAGATTAGATGGCTATCCTTTCATCACCTTCTGCACTGCATTTTTGTAATACCTTAATTAATGTTCAACATTTTGGGCAAAAACATCTCCCAGAAGTTAATGCATTTTCCATATTCAGTTGCCCTGAACTACATGTACAATGTGTACAAAGATTTGTACTTCCCTGTACTCTAATACTGATAGGTATAGTTGTAGAAACTATTTTCTCTGTTATTGAAAAGATAATAATAATAATAATAATAATAAAAAAAATAATTACTACCCCAGTATAGAATGAAATGAAGACCAAGCTTCAGATCTTAAGAAAGTAGCCTTTCTGGAATCACAAGCGTAGTGCAGCAAATTACTTATAAAGAGTTATCTCTCTTCCGAAAGTGCTCATGCATCACCAGTTTGTCAATATTTCGTTTATTCACTTGCATAAATGCATGAATGCATCAAGGACATTCCTTATGAAAACTTTTTTTCATCTTTGTTTCTCTCCCCCCTTCCTCATCATGCTGTTTTCTGATGCAATACAAGCCTTGACCCAGAAGAACTTGATAAAATGAGATAGAATAGGTTTATTTCATGCCATGAAGATAAACCTCCCAAAAGGAGCACTAAGCACATATTTAATCTTGTCTTACAAATATTTGTGATTATTTGCATCTCTTTTAGAAACTGGCCCTTTAGCTCTTGAGAATAAAAATGGCAAGTTCAATTGACGTTAACTAAATGTTTCAAAGCTATACCAGAATAAAATATAGGCCATTCAGAAGACTTTAGTAGATACAGCTTTCTTTAAAAGGCTAGGTGTAAGAAAGAATTTATTCCTCATATATGTACAGATGCTGTACCCATGCTGAAGATCACTAAAAGGATCCAATACATATAAGAGTTGGCTACAGAAACAATGATATTTGTCTATCAGAAGCTTGTTGAAAATTCCCCATAAATTTCAACTATGTTATCCAGAAAATAGAATAAATATCAGAAAATGTATTTTAATTGCTAAGAGAGTGAGCTATTAAAAAAGATAGCTCTTCTGGTTAGAAACTGTTTTGATACTTAGCGTTGCCTGTGTTCTCTAATAGGGTTTAATAGAAATTACAGCCAGATTGTTAGTGTCATCCTACCACTAGGAATCTTCAAAATACTTTCCACTTTCTCAACTATTGACAGTATGACTTCATTTATTGCAAATCCTTTCGACTTTTTTATTATGTAATTAGCCGTTGTCCACAAAGGAGTTTGAGGAGGAGGAGGACATAGGTATGCAGGAGTGCTTTTCATCTTGTAGAGCTTCTTGGTGTTGTTTAAGTATGGATTGTACCACCAGTCTCTCAGTGACATGTGGCAAGAGCCATGAAACTTTGTTCTACTTATATTTGCCGTCCTTTCAGCAGCTTGAATATTCTCCAGACTTATTTCATTAATATCTTCAAATTTTGCTTTCATTTGGCTTAAAAAAAAAAAAAAAAGAGGGAAAAAGAAAAGAAAAAATCTTGTGTAGGATTTTTAGGCTTTGTAAGGACCAGACTGTCTTGATACACATAACTTTTTAAAGGCAATTCTTGCTTTATATTTACTTTCTTTATCATGCCCAGTGTGTGATGTCAGGCCCAGTGTGTATTTCAAGCCCAGTGTGTGATGTCTTTCTTTTTTGTCTATGTTTCACTGAGAAACAGACTGGCACAATTTTTTTAAAGGCTATTCTTGTTTCACACCTATGTTCTTGATCTTTGATCTGGCTCAGTATGAGATTTATTTCTTCTCTGTTTTTTGTACTAATATCCATCTCTGCAATAGCCTATTTGCCATCCACGCTGGTAAGATCTTGTCAAACAAGCCAACAGGAGGCTGCAATATCTGCAGGCATCCTCATCTCATCCTGTCCTCTTCCATTTTTCTTTAAGTAGTAACAAATTCTCTGAAAATGAACAAACACCTATTGAAATTTGAAACTTTCACCAAGGGCTAATTGAAAGACCAGAGTCTCAAAAATAATTACGTATTCTCCCTTTAGATAGGAGAAAAAATATATAAATCATTCAAGGCTAGAAAGTAAGAAATAAATTGGAATGCAATCAAATATCAGAATTAATGATGGTTCCAAGTTTTCTGTCATATAACCTTAAATGTTTTAAGTCACCTAGAATAACAGCTTTGTCTTAATCAAAGTTAGATCTCTTTTTTCAAAAGAATGTTCAAGTAACTCTAGGGAGTTGCTCATAAAAATAATGTAGTTGCCGTTATCCATAACATCTTAGTGTTTATATAGATGGTAAAGCACAGAAAGCTACCTCGTTATCTTTAAAACGCTGCTTTCTATAAACATTCTATGACATTTTGTTTTGTAATGGGTATGGCTGACTTCAGTCATTTGCTAGATGCCTTTTTGAATGAGGCCTGATTTGAACCATCCTTGATTGCCACTTTGTATTGCAGTGTACAGGGAGCTATGGATAAATTACTTGTATTTGTTGAACAGTCAACCGTTGAGATTGTCCTTTGTGCTATACCAACAGCAGTTATTAACTTGATCCCTATTCCTGACTTTTCTGAGTCACCTCGAGTGTTACATGACATCCATGGAAGATGCTTTAATATTCCAAAGAGTATTAAGAAATAACATTAAAATACCACCAGATTCTCATCCCACCAGTCAGTTAAATTTGAATATGAATTGTCATTATCAGATGATTCCTGTGGATCTTTCTTTTGAAATCTTTTCCTGTCTTTGGTTTTGTCATCGATTCATTTCTTCCTCCACTTTGTAAGCTTAAAAGCCAAAGTGGAAAGATACATAGACTCTAAACAGGATGAGCTCCCATTTTCCTACATTCTCTGCAATGTGTGGTCTCTGTAGAAAAAGTATTAGTAAAGGCCAATACAAAGTTGCTGTAACTGCTTACAGGCTTCTAGAAAAAAAATAGAAAATAAACTTTATCTTATGCTTCTGAAGATACTGATATTCCTGTCAAACCTATCCAGACTGATTCCTAAACCTAACCAAGCTCAGGGCCATAATAAGGCACTTTATCCCTAAGAGCACACTCCATAGCGGAAAAGTAGCACAAAGAAAAAATACTTACATTACAATAGACTGGTATGCAGAGTTCTTTGAGTCATCATGTTATTGTTAAATCAGTCCAGCTCTCCTCTCTGTAGTGAAAAATAAAAGGGAAAAATCATTGGTGGGTGATTGATCTGCACAGAAGACAGTGTTATGGATTCAGAGGGAAATCTGCTGAGTTAGAAATCTGTTGATTTAAGAGTAATAAAGGTGGATGAAGTTCCTGGGAAGAATTAGTTGTTATCATCTTGAACTGTTGATGATTAGCAATTTCATATTGCTAGTAAAGCAATCCATTTTGAATTCTTTTGAAATTTTTAAATAGCACTAATATTTAAAAAAAAATAAAAGAAAAAAAGAGAAAGCAACCAAAACCTCAGCAACAGCAAACAACCAAGCTTTCAGTAGCATCTATTTGTAAAGCCCTTTTTGCCTTTTGCATTACCCATGTCTTGAAATTAATAAAAAATCCCCAACTTTATTTTATCCTATACATGTCTTAGCAAAGAAAACCTTTGCATTTTCACTGGTATATTTTTAATTCATAAAGCAAAAGATGAAACCTAAATTATGAAGACATATGGATTTTTATTCTTCATTTCTTTTTGTTTGTTTTTACAACTTCAGGTACCTGAAGAAGGCTGGTCTTGTTCACTACTTACAGTGATTTTTTTCCTGAAAGTTAGGATGTTTTAAGGATGATCAAATGCTTTTGTATAGTGGTAGAAGAGGAATGGAAAGAACACTTTGAATGTTTTGGTTTGTTTTCTGGGGGGTGTTTTTTCTTTTTGGAGGGGGTATTTTTTTCTTCTTTTTTTTTTTTTTTTTTAACTGTATGAGGAGTGTGAATGAGTTTGCTCAAATGAGTTTGAATTTTAAAAACAA
>JANHGB010032963.1:0-79485 GCA_026283785.1 Coracopsis vasa | reverse complement strand
AACTGAAAACATCGGTGTTATCAGCGCTGTTCCCAGGCCAAAAGTCAAAACCACAGCACTGCACCAGCTACTAAGAAGGAGAAAAATGACTGCTCCTGCTGAAACCAGGACAACTCTTTATCTCAATAAAACCTGTTACATTTTGAACATTATTGGTTAAGTTTATTACCTGCCCCTAGGAAATAATAGAACGGACTGAACAAAGACTTTGCTTTGGTAGTGATGTTTGGTGATTTTTTTCAAGTAACTAAATAAAATACGTATAAAAGTATGTTGTAGTTACTTAAATATACCTATATCATTTGATGAAATAATACAGAACCTGATGTTTTCTGAGCTTTGTTCATGTAATACCATTAAGATTCACCTGCTAGATCTTCTGTTGTTTAGATCAGCCATACTATGATTAGCCAGCTGCTTTCAGTATCCTTTGCTGCTTTATTCTGGCTTTTGCTGGATTTTATTTTTAGTGCTGGAACTATTCCTAAGCAAACTTCCAAAATTATTTGTCTATTGGAATGCACTGTGAAATTTACTGGGTTTTTTTCTCTCTGAAATCATCTAAACCCCATTTTTGCAGGTTAGCAGATTTTACTTATTAAACTGACCTTGAATTTTATGTAAAGGGTTTAGTTTTGATTCAATAAGTTCTGACATTATATATGTTTTAGTGGCATTTAATGCTTAAATTTTACTGCTGTTTCCTACCCATCATTCATCTGGAATGTTTCCAGTACTTGCCATGCAGAGCACTGTTCATTCCCGTCTGGCTGCTTCTACCTGAAGGTGGCTGTGCACTAGGGACTGATTCTGGGAGCACAGGCACTTCTGCACCGTATTTTTGAACAGGAGCCAGACATTTCCGTGCTAAATTCTGAACTTGAAGTTGGCAGTATAGGGTTTTTATAGCGATGATGACTTGATCCAACAAATTAGCTGTCTGATATATACCAGACTTAAAATATTTAGGTTTAATGCAGTATGCTTGGATTTCAGCCTAAACTTTGTGCCCATTTCCAGAATTAGGATCTGCCCTCAATATTTATCACCCACTACAGCTATGTTAAGGTTCCATCACTAAGTTTATTTGAAAAAACACCCAAATTTTTGGTCAACTCAACATAGTTTCTGCCTATATAATAATGCTCACAGTCTATATGGACTTCTTTCTGGTTTTATTTACCTTTTCCTGTGTCTTTAAGAAAATGCTAGCAGAGCAAAGCTTATGCTAAATCAGTCTATATCTTTCAGTATGTGAGCAAATGACATAGATGTCCAAAGATGTGATAGGGATCAGCTCACACACTTTTCAGCTGAGCATATGTGTAAAAACAAAAACAAACCTTACTTTTTTTCTTAGAAAGCACCATGTATTTCAGGCAGTTAGGCAGTAACAGATGTTGGAGACTCAGTAGGAAGCTAGATGTATGCTGGGATGTCACTCAACTCCCCTTAACAAGCTGCTGTGTTGGAGAACCAGTCTCCATATAGGCTCTGCTTAGTGTCTCAGAAATAAGATGACACTAAAATAACCAGCTTCCCATGAATACCAAGTCTCTTTTAAAGAATACACTACTCAGGGACTGTGAGGGGAGGAGGGGTGCATGTGTGGAGAGACTGTATATATAACTTTGCCTGCAAAGGTATCGCAGGAGGGAAAGACTGCTTTTGTTGTAATTTAAGTAATTTTAATTTTGGATAGTGGCAGTATTACATTTGTTATAGAAGTATTTCATTGAGAATTGTTATGAAATATGATCCCTCCGCATTTTTGATTGACATAGCTTCAGGTAACATGCTGTGCCATGTCAATAAAAATCTACCTAGCATTAAATAACTGCGTTTGAAGATGGATATTCTTCATATTTGAGAAACAGGTACAAGCATATTAATTCATTCTAAGATCTGAGAAAGACATACCACTTAGTTCTGATGAGGGAGTAAGGCAGCAATTACAACAAAGTACCATACCAATTACAGAAACTGCAAATATAATGTTAAACTGAGCTGCATGACACAGTGCAAGCCAGGCTGAAGAAAGAAGGCTGCATATGGCATGAACAGATCTTATTGTCAATACAAAGATGTTTTCATGCCTGGTATGATAATGAGTAAGGTCATACTTGGCCACATCAAAGTAGCCTGAAGAGTATAATTGACAGGTATCTATCCAGCTTCAAGGGATCAGGCACAGTGACACTGGGGACTCGAAGGCATCCGAGTACTGAGGGTCATACAAGGACTTTGACAGTCTGAGAGAGAGGCAGGACTCTGGAAATCCAAACATCATATTTTCCAATTTTCTTTCAGTGACTTCAATTGTTTGGATCTATCTCTGCCACTAGGGAGTCTGGGATAGGTGTTTTTGAACAGTTGAGCTTTGATTTTGCTGTGGTATTTTCTTGTTTTTCAAATAAATATTGATTTATGGAAGGCCCTTTTGGATTTTAAGGCTGTTTGGAGGAATATTTACTACAGTCTGGTCCTCGGGACAAGAGAAACAAACTTCTTACCTTAGGCAAAAGGCAGAAGAGAGGCCTGATAGTACCTGACCTGGGGCGCTTTGTCACAGATGCTGAAGGTGTCACCCAAAGGCTGACTGAAGTCAAAGACACGCAAGAGGACAGCTGGGTGACTACAAGGGTTGACAAGAGATGTGGCTATCAGTCACAGATCTCTTCCCTTGGTAATCACAAAGGTATCAGCAGTCCTGGCATGGGATGATGGGAAAAGTTACTAAGAGTTCATTGAGATGAGAGAGCGCTTTTCTCAGCAAACCTCTATAATCCCCAATGTAGCAGGATAACTTCCAGAACCCAAAGGTTTTTGTGGAGTTTTTTTTCCCCACAGTTGCCAATATTTTAAAACACATTTCCCAAAGTAATAGGGAGTGGGTGTTGGAGAGTTGTATTTGCTTTATAGTCAGCTTTACATATAACAAATGAGCATTCCATTTCTCCTGGGAAATAAGTAAATTGTATTGAAATTGAAATAGTGGCAGAAAAGGAGTAAGTGGTTTGACTTGAACCACAGAGGGAGATTGCAAGAGAACAGAGATTAAAATGCAGAAACCCTTACATCATGCTAGAGCTTTGTGCGCTGCACCTCCCTCTCTCACTGCATGGAATTGCTGCTTCTTTCTTCTGGGGCGAACCAAGCTGCTGCTGGAAAAATGGACCCTGTAAGCAAATCACAAAACATCCCAGTACCATATTTTTGGACCTAGGAGATAGGGATTTTTTTGTTGTCATTTTGGGTTTTTTTTTAATGTTTTTTATTATTTATCTTTATAGTTAAATATTCTTTACTTAAATAGAGAATTTTCTCAGAACTGTGTCTGAGACTCTAAATTCCTATACCCAGTTAATATTTTTCTACTTGTCATATCAAAAAAACCCCTCATCCATTGTCTTTTTACCCACTACTGTCTCCAGATTAATTGTAGATGGTACACTGGCTGAGTAATAAACTGATATGGAATGAATTGGTCAAACAATTATTGTGCATTTATTCAGAAAATGTGTGTTCTAATTTATTATTGATTGATATCCAGTGAATTCTCTCTCACTAGCTAATATTTTATTGTGCTTTATCAAGCTGTAGCATGTTCCATGCAATCACATTGATTAAAAAATGAGAAGGATGTCAAAAGATTCCTGAAGAAAATATTCCCATTAGATCTGACTAGGGGATTTAGCTAAATTCTAGATGGCAGTTTTTATGGCTTTCAGAAGATAACTATGTGTTTATTAAACGTTGATATTTTAGAAAGCTCTGACTGAAACACTTCATATTTTATGAGCTGCTTTGTTTATATTAAAAAAAAATGAGAAAATTATTTAATGTAATAAAATTACATTAATGTAAACGTTAAATGTAAAGATTTTTCTTTTTTGGAACAGTAATATATATTGAGTGCTATGAAAGAAAAACCTGAACCAAAACTTTTTAAAAGGGGAATTAATTCTCTTAAGATTTTAATTTCTTTTTTAAACTGCAACTTTTTTTTCCAATTTTTTGATATTCAGCAAACTCACTGGATAATTTATGTATTAAGTAAATAAGGCTGTTTTAATCTAGAATTTTAAATGTAACTACATTTAAATGTAACTACATTTAGTCAATTTTTAAAAACATATTTTTATTAGTTTATGCATAAGCTGTGTGAACAGACTTGTAGACTGTTATGCTCTCTGTAATGCTGTTTTCATTACAGATATAAGTGCTCAACATTATTCTCAAAAAGGCATTACTTTAAAATATAATGATATTGTGTGATAATGAGCTCTACAGGTGCAAATTGCACTACTGCAAGAAGTAGATGTATTTGAAGAATCATCGTGTTAATTTTTTGCTTTTCAGAGACATTGAATGTCCCATTCATTGTTTATTCTGAACAAGTGTAAATAAAGTTCCTCATTTACCTTCCCTGTAGCATTCGGAATTTTCTGCCAGTTTAATCTGTTCCCATCCACTCAGAGTCAGTCTCTTGCATGTCTTTTCACACAGTCTTTACGTCCCTTTTCCATTGTAAAGAACTGAATACCTTCTCCTCTGCCCCCAGTCCCTTCCCTGCAATGTTCTTTGCCCAGGAATCATTGGAACTAAAAACAATACTTCCCTTGAGTATGTAAACTGATTTATGAAATAGAGTAGGAATGAAAACCAACAATGAAATGGTTTAAAACACCCACAAAATTATTATTACTATTATTTTACCGTTTTCACTGTTATCTCCTACCTTTGCACTTATACATACATTTGCCTCGAGCTTTTTAGATAATGCCTCAGGCTTTATCCTACGTGCTTACGGCTAATTTAGAAGGTGGGAAAGTACACATTTTCATCCATGATCCTTGAGATCTTCAGAAAAATATCCTGAATGAGTACATCATTCGAGTGATAGATAACACGAGCCAGCGGTTAAGCCAACAACCCCTGGTAAGTAAATAAGCCTAACTACACAGTGATGTAAAAAATGGAAAAACTGTGTCAGTTGAGCAACTTATCCAGCAGCCTTGAGGACAGGGAAAGGGTCTGACTCCCAGCTGTGTCCTGTGTTGGACTGGAAAACCATACAACTTCTTGTGGTTCTGGCTGGTTAGAAATGGACCTTGAGGACCAGCTCAGAGGATTCTCGTGCACCTTCCCGTGCATGCTGAATGACACCATTCACTTTCTACCATTTCCTCACATCTTTGATGCACAAAAACCTTGTTGGTCTGCATGGTACTTGAATTTGACAGTCTCATTGCCAAAGATTCACCCACATTGTTAATATAGTATTTGACTGCACTATTTATTTATTTGACTCTACTGTTCATTTTTAGAAAGCCAAGTGAAAGCTGCAACCACAGAAGTGCTTGTGCTTGATTTCTTTGCTTTCTTTTTTCTTTTTTTTTAATAACAAAATGAAAACTGGCATGTAGAAATCACCTAATCCAGAAGAACTGAATTAATATTCTAGTAACACTTGAAGTAATTTTAACACTTCTCCAAAACTGTTTTGTGAAGGGTGGGGTTTTTTGGGAAAAGCATGATAGAGAGAAACTCTTTTGTAAAAAACTGCACATAAGAAACATATAGAGGCTTTCACACCTTGCAGAGGCAAATTAGAACCCAGTTGGTGTCCGGAATGAAGATGAGCTGCTCTTTTTCTCTCATGTTAAAGCAGATGATAATTTCCTGCAACTTACTTGCAAGGGACAAAGGTATGAATAGCTGTACAGTCATCTTCTTCCACCCCTGGTTTTATTCTCAATCTTAACTTTAAAGACAGAGGCTGGTTTATTCTGTAGAAAAAAGTGGGAATGTTAGAAAAGGCTAAATATCGTCATAAACTAAAACATTATGATACCAGAAACACTTAGGAGCAACACTAATGCTTTTAAATGAAGGTTTTATTTGTCTCTGAGCTGCAAAAGGAAGTCACTAATGAGATGTCATTTACATTCTAACACCTGTTAAATGGCACTTTTCTCTTTCCCCAAAGAGAGAGATGTTTATGAATGTTTGAGGTTTTCTGAGTGTATCTACAAAAATTATATTTGCATAAACAATGCTGTATATTTTTCATGTATATACTTTAGTTACACCAGAACAACATAGGGAAATATCAGGGGCTTTTTTGATTTTATTAGATTTATTTGTCATTGTTATATAAATCTAACACAGAATGTCTAACTTACAAAGAAATTTCATTAATCAGGATTTAACACAATTGTGTATTTAGGAGGTGATTTGCAGCAGTTACACTGCAAGAAGTGTATGTAATTATACCTCCACTTAAATGAAAATTAAAAGCTTGTGTTGTAGCAGGGTATAAATGTTGAATATATTCCTTTACAGAATAAGCCCTCCAAAGCAGAACAGCTGAAAATCAAGTTTCAATTGGTTCTGTTGGGGAACTGCTGCATGCTGTGACTTTTAAGATGGTGACTTGCATTAAGATTGACCACAGGGAAAGATGGGAAATTATTGGAAAGCAAATGATCTATAACAATACAAGTTGATATGCTTCTGTTAGATAAGCATAATGTAAGTTTCTTTCAATCATTTCTAAAGTAGTTTGGTGTATAAATTAACTCATTCAGTTAATATAAAAAGGCAGAATCCACAGAGGCCTGTGCTGGAAATAAGTTCTGCAGAGGAATTTGAAGAAGGAATTAAATTAGTATTAGAACTAGAATTAGAGCTAAGTAAGAGAACATTAGGGAGCCAGTTCACCAAGCACTATGAACAACTTTAGCAGGTGCCCCTGTAGACTGTGTCTCTTGCCCATTAAGTACGGGATTCACTTGGTGGACTTTGTTTTCCAGCTTCCCAGTGCCTGCAGTTGGCACATCTCCTGCTTGGCTTCCAGATGTGGCTCCTCACACACCACCACATGGCACATCTGAAATCTTTTGCAGGGGGAAGGAGAGGTGTGATGGCTCTGAGCACACCCTTGGCATGATACCTTCTCATTTGGCCCAATACAATTTCATCAATTTAGTTTCCCTGTCCAGCTCAGAGGCAGTACAAGCCCAGTACATGACAGAAGGATGACGGAAGAGGACAACACAGCTGAAATGGCTGGTGCTTTCATAAACTGAGACATCTCAGCTTGGTGGGGTGTGGTGCTATTCTGGAAGGTGATGCCAGAGGCAACAGGAGAGGTGGAAATAACATTCAGATCTTGTTAATCTCAATTAGATGATTTACTCATGACATATAAAAGCAGGAGATAGCACTGATTGCTGTCATGAACCATCAGAACAGAGGACTATTTGATTCAACAGAGTTCTGGGGACAGGTTAGGGCAGAAGCTACCAGTGGAAGTGAGCTTAAATGTGCAAATTATGTTTTGTGGCAAAATTAAACTCTTGGTTTTCTAAAACAGCTCCTGAAATTACAGGACTCTTGGCATTTTAAACTCCTTTTCAATTGCACAGCACTGAGACTTTTAATGTTGGTGGTTCTTCAATGCTGTAAGCATTATTTGTGTCCGTAGGTCCTAAGCAGTGGTTTGAGTTTTTCAAAAAGGTTTTAGTATCCATAAGTCTATCACAGATGTTCCTTGGGATTCAGCTTTGCTTGAGAAAGACCTATAGAAGCTGACAGTGTCTCTTTCAACATGCTAGATGTGTGACAAAAGAAAGCAGTGTTTGTAAGTTAGAGTCAAAGTAATGACAAGCCTTTGAACGATGGTAAGAACAAGTCCTTGTGGGCTAAGACTACTTAAGCTGCCTTTTGGATTTAACCTGAATGAATCAGATTTTTTTGAAAAGGAGAATGACTGAGCCCTGTTTGAAAGCCAAAGAACACAAGCTTTACAGACCAATTGTTCTGTAATTTCAGAAAGGGAAAAAATTTTTTGCAGATATGACTGAATCTTTCTGATAAATAATCTAAAGTTTTAGCTCATGAACCATCTTCCGTCCCGTATTTCCCAGTTCTAACATTATTTCCTCTCTCCCTCTCCACATTTTCTGTAATTCATCTTAGTCTTGGGTGTTCTGCTCAGAGAGCAGAGGCATAGTTTTGTTTTAAATTTACAGCAACTTTTAATTTTCTTGTATGTTAGAGGGACTGGTTTCCTCTGGCTTACCTTATGTCTAGAAATATCATTTAGAAAAGTTTGCAGTCTAGAGAATATGAGCTTAATCAGACTGCTTTGTAATTACTCACTGGCTTTATTCACGCTGGATGATATATACCTTGCATGTTGCTAAAAGAAATAAGTATATTCATTTCCTATCCAGTTCCCACCTTGCATTATAAAAGCCAAATATCCATTCTGTAAATAGAGATGAATCAGCAATCCATATAATATCTATTCATCATACATATTTCACAAGGAGGATATTGTGGTGGCTGGGAAGTTCTTACAAAAATAATATGGAAATCCGGAACTTGATGTGGAGTGTCAGAGAGCTTCTTACTATTATTTACCTTATCAGCTTTTGCTTTCTGAAATCAATGGAAGGGCATCAAGTTCAGCTAATCCATATTTCTGAGTATGAAATTGAATTTATAGTCTGTAGTATGTTGACTACCGCTCGCATTTAAGGCATAATTGATTTTTATTGAAAAGCCAGCAGGCACATCAAAAATTTCCACAAACCACAAGGATGTTAAATTTTACCCTGTTTAGATAATAGTGTTGCTTTATTTATCCTTTAAAATGAAGTTTTTATATTTATATCAGCAAATGCTGTAGAAGTGTGACTGATGCCTTGTGAAAACATCAGTCCATAGTTCTGTTAGACTCTAGAGAACAGAAATAAGCAGCTTTTCTGTTCCTAATGTAAATGCCTATGGTTGGTTCATTTTAAAAATGAACAGAGTACTAAATTTGCACAAAATAAACCATTTTATCTCATGTAGCGGAGTTGTTTTTCTTCATTCCTATAAATAGCTTGTGAAATTGCTTTTTCTGTTACTCTCCTTTTCTCCATATTGAACACTATTTCTTTCTCATTCTTTTAAACATAGAGGGTACTTTTGTATTTGCTTTTAATTGGCCAGACATAGCAGACTACTAATCCATGTTAAAAGTTTTAGGCATCCAAGGCATTGACTCCATTTCTTTCAGGTACAAAGCTGATTTTAATCATAGCCCAGATTTTAGTATCCATGTATGCTTTATGACAGGTTTCTTTTCAGCCAATTAAGCAATTAAGCAGATTTCACTTCCCTTCCCTTACTTGGCCTATCAATTTCAATTTGTGCACATCCCTCCATGTTGTCTACTATATCATCCCAGCGCATATGTGTTTTTGATAAGAATTCTTCGAAGAAAGAAAACTCAGGGTTGCCCTGTGCAGGCAATATACTACGGTAAATAACATAACTGGGAATTTAGAAAAAACAGACAACGAGATATATATATGTGACTCACAGGCATTCAAACCAATTTATAGAATGCACAGAAATACAAATCTTAAGGATATTATACATCAGTTTCTTAGTGTAAAAGTATCAAGAAGAAATTATCTACCTTTTGAAAAGGCAGGTATTTTCAAATACATGTGCAACAGGTGTAGGCACAAATCCAAGTAATAAATAACAAGATTTGTGCCTGCTCCTTTCTACTATCACTTTCAAACTTCACCACAAACCATCTACAGATATTTGTACTTGCTTTTATTTTTCTTCTTTGTGTACATAACATTTTGACATACTTGCATCTTCTCTATTATGGGACTCTTAATGAAAGCATGTGTTTTCTTTCTGAAGTATGGCAGGTTGTAGTAAAAAATTGCTTGCAACTAAAATAACTGTGTCACGTCAGCAATATAGAAAGGCAGGATCTTCTCAACCGGTAACTGAGTTATCAGTTCTCCACAGGCATCAGGTCTTCTCAAATAGTTATTCAATAGTTTAATCTAGCATAATCCCAGTGAAACCATCATTCTGGTATAGCTACATTGCAACATATTTATTCATTTGGATGAAATGAGGACAACACTTTGGTGGGCTGCAAAATAACCCTTGCATTATTTCCAGTTACTGTGAACCCATTAAAAAACAGACATGCAGAATTATTATATTTCTTAGCACTGGAAGAGCCACCTGAGGCACACAAAAGCCCCACCGCGAAGTGCACAGCAATGGAAGTGTGCCCACACAGTTTGCCACAGAGCGATCCAGTGCTGAGCAGTGGGGATGTGAATCTGTCTCTACCACTTGGCCATCCTTTGCCTCATTTATTTAGCAGAGTTAGAGTGCAGGCTGAGAGCATTTGTACTCGCCCTAGTAACTGAAAGCATCATTTATTTCCTTACTGTGTACTTTTCTATCCATTCTTACATGTGAACACTGATAACATACTATTGTTTTAGCATTGCTCACCTGTAGTTGAACACAACCGTAGTTGTGAACACAACTCATTATTTCTTCTACAATAGTTTTTTAAGAGCACTGTTCAGGGACCAAGATACAGTTACAACAGATGTCATACACAGAATGGAAACAGTGACTGCTTAAAATTGAGAGCAGCCAAAAGTGAGGTAAAGAGATAGGAGGAAACCAGACAGGAGCTCAAAGGGAAAAAATGAAACTGGAAGTTTTAGCACTTTTGCACATGATGCTTAAGTGTGTTTTCCAGGATACTTTCTAAGGATCCCTTACAGTGAACATTTGAGTAAAACTGTTAAAGGAATGTAGGCTATTGTAACTAAACTTTAGTGTATTAGTCCGGATTAATTTTACCTAATTTTAAAATTCAAAGTTGCTTTTTGTTTTTGCTTTTGTTTTGGATTTTTTTTTTTTTCACAAGGAGAAGTGGTTCTTTTTAAAGACATTGACCATGTCTCATAATTAGCATTCATTATTCCATCCTTTTTTCTGCAAAGCTCTCCTGAAAAAGAGACAATTTTGTGTAGGTGCCTAAATGCTTAAGCAAATTTGTATTTATTTGATTAAATAAGGACAAAATCTTTATCACTACTAACTTTGAATAAGCTTTAGAAGTCTGGTAGTTTAGGATTGCCATGTTAAAAAGAAACAGTAAGTGCAGTTCACCACATATGTAGTAGCATGTCTGTGAGGGATGAAACATCGGTTTGTCTGTCTGTCTCAAATGATACATTCTCTATGTCTAAGAGTCTGATCTTTCAAGTTCACAAACATATTTAGGAAAAGTATGTAAATTTGCATGAGCATTCCCCAGAGTATTGTATGGACAAATCTTGCCTATTAATGGACTCATAATGTCTATTCTCATATGAAAGATATAAAGGGTATTGTTCACAAGTACTGAAATGGGAACAATTCCATTACAAATACATGTAATACACTGAAACTAAGCAGGGACTGCATTCATGTATGAATACAATGTAAATGTAACAATTTTGTATAAAAGAGAGATTTTATTTGCATTCATATTCACTGAAAATTACACAGTGAATTCAGGCCCATCATTAGAGAATTTTTTCTGGTTTTAAAGAATTTTCTGGTTTTGAAGAATTAGAAGGTTGTTGATTACAAAATATAGTGACATAGGAGGAGATGGGGATTTATAAGTGTGTGGGAGAAAGGCAGATATTGCAGATTTGATACAGAAACAAATGAACCTTTTCTCCCTCATGTCATTCTCTTATTTATAATCTTCACTTTAGAATTCCTAATCACTAAAGGGGTCATTCTTAAATGCTACTCTTCTCTCCTCAGTTGATTTTCCTACTACATACAAAATCGTTAATACAAAAATAATGCCTTGGTTATTTTACTTTCCGATTTGGAACACATAGGGTTTGGTGTGGGCAATTCGGTGCATTTATCAATTGGACTAATTCAGTGTCAGATTTTAATTTATCATGAAGGGGAGGCTGAACTGAAATATTAAATGAGGTTCCTGAAAACATGGTAATTAGAAATGTTGAGTTTATTTAGTTTATTCCTATTGCTTCTGTACTACTGTCACTCAAAATCAAAAAAAGAAAGCAAACAAAAAAATCCTTTGTATAATTTTTAGTGGGAAAATGTTAGAGACTGACCAGATCTTTTTACATCAATTTAGTTACACTGTTCGCACATGGACATATATAACAGCCACAGAGACATACATTTTTTATTTTCCCCAAACAACAGAAGGTACTAACTTCATATAGGTTTAAAGTTATAAAGGAGGATCTTTCTGAAATAAATAACTTCTGAAGACTCTATCAGATATCATTTTCCCCAGACCTGTTTCAGTAATACCTCCAGTTTGATCTTTAGAAATAGCTGAGCAGCCATACAGAGACCTTAGCAATGTTTTTCTGAGTGTTCTTAACAGAGAAAGACATGCAAGTCTCAAAAACTACTAACTACATTGCCACGAGTAAAAGACAAATCTAGATTTACTACTTCAGTAATAAATCACTAGATTCATTATTTTCCCACATGAAGGCCAGTCTTATCTTCATAGCATGTTTTGGGATAATGTTCACAAAGTTCTGACTCTTCTTGTAAGAGATTTCCATTAATAAGATGAGATTTGGGCTCTTACACCTCAGTCTGTTTCTGAATTCATAACTTCATACTAAAGCTTACCTTTTCTGCTTCAGTTTCATACTGTGTTATTTCAAAATATTTGCCAAAAAAATGTTATCCTTGAATTGAGGGAAAAACAAAACACTTCAAAATCTATAAGAATTGAGCTGGTAAATAAAATTTTGCTTTTCCTAAATTTCTGTGTGTAAGGTTACATTGCATATTAGGTAGCACCAAATTCACCACTTCAGTAAAATACTCTTATACCCCTCTAAAGCTACTAGGATGCCTTAAAAATTCTTGACTAGCGCAGAGTTACATAGGAACTCTTGTACTGCAGCAGAAGGAAATGACCATCTATGTAGCCTCAACACTCTTCAGTGGGAGTTAAACAAGACTTATACCTGCACTGATTTTTCATGCTTAAAATAAAATTCCAAGCATAAAAATTAAAGACTTTTTTTTGCCCTCTATGGTGGTTTCATTTTCTCAAATATCTTTAATCAATATTATCTCTCCTTCAGACTGTACCAAAAGTTTATATTTTGCCTCTTCTGTTCTTCTAGGCTGAAAAAGAACATCTTTCTCTGGGACCTACAGAGGAAGATGTATGATAATGTAGAATGGAAACAACACCTGTAAGAAACAGAGGCTAAGTTACATGTAATTTACATTGTTTAGAGATTGTATCATGTCGATCTATACTTTGCTGCCCATGACCTGTCTAGAGCCAGGATGCCTTTTATCAGGTTACAGCCTCATAGATTTACCTCTTCATAGGCAACAAAGGAGACCTATGCAAACAACAGAAGTTGCAAAACCAGAGTTTTCAAAATAGAAATAGTTCTGACCAGATCAGACACCTATATACCCTCTAAAATGCACCTCTTGATTCATAGGGAAAACAAAATAATATAACAAATTTATGATGTTAACAGCAACAATAAAATTTGAATGCTGGGTGACATTTTTATTCTTTAACCCATTGTAACTACTTTGCTTAAGACTTAACTAAGATTGTGAAAGACCAATAATAAAAAGGTCAATCAATAAATGGAAGCAAATGAGCCTTTTCCTACCACAGATTTACTTAAAATCAGTCCTTCTTGTGAAGCTAATCCCCCGACAGATAGCACTGTGAATTTCTCCCCCTCCCCTTCCTACACTCTCACAGATGGTTTGCAACAGAAAGATGACAAATGAGCTGTGTTTGGCTGGATTAATGGGTATTATCATGTTAATGGATGTTTATGGTGCAGTTTGGGAAGTTCATGTGGTTTTCAAAAAGTGTTGGTGTTCTGGGTAGCTGAAGCCTGTATCTCTGTGTGTGTGTGTATGCATTATTAGCCTGCTTTTTATGCGTATTGTACACTTTTGGTCTCCTTAGTAGGTCACAGCTAAACTGAATGTGGAAGTATGGGCCTTATGCTCAGATCTTTCATCATGTCATCAGGCGTGACATGCAAAATACAAGTGTCTGAGACTTGTCTTTCCACAGTCTCTGTGAATGCAGGTGCCTCATAATCCCAGTTCTACTTTGTTGCAATCACTTTTAAAATCTGACATATTGATCAGGAATTTAGCCTGAGTAACTACTGCACATATATCAGCTCTGGTTGGAGGTGTCAGGTCAAATTTGTTGGCAAGGTGATCTTACAGCCAACCAGGATAATTCCTGCCACTCACGTGAACTGATGCTCTTAGCCTCATTTGGCAAGGACAGCATGTACTGCACCAATGGGGCACGCAAATTTTGCGTCAAGTGGGGCAGACCCCAGAAAAATGTCTCACCAAAGATCTCAATGTGGAAAAATCTGCTGCTTCAAGCATCAGGAGGTGTCAAAAATGTGAAACCATACAGAAATAAATAAGCTTTTGCTCTGGATTTTAAAAGTTGGTTTTCTGTGGGATTTTTTCTTGTTGATTTTTATTTTTTCTGTTGAAAGTTTCTTATTTTTTTGAGAGAGACAAACTTTTGCATATTCTTGTTTGCTCTCCTTTTTTCTGCCCACAAGACTTGTTTTCTTCTTACTTTTAGTATTGTTTTCATAGTCTTTAACTCAAGATGATAAGCTTCTTTCATACTAGCTACATATAAAGGAATATATATGTCAGACACATATGTGTAAACTTCTGCTTAAAATCCTAAATGCTTATTTGAATGCTAAAATGCAATATTTGCATGAAGTATTGAGAAAGTTTTTTGCATAAATGTACAGTTGTGTAGGCACTCAGTTTTCCTTTAGGAAGAGCAGGTATTTAAAATCTGGAATTGACATGGAATATCCTACAAGAAATAATAGAATCTCCATCAATTAATAAATTTATTGACTCAGTATTAAAAATATTGAGGCTCTGAGGTGTAATAAGAATATAGGCAACATTCCGTTTCACCTAATTTATAAGATTTCTGATTTTTTTTCTAAAATTTGGGACATCAGATTTTCCTTTCAGAATAGCATAATTTTGAGATTAAGACAGCAAATTTGATCTTCTGAAATCAATACCAGAGGGGATTTTAATGTCCTGAAATAGTGCTTGCCTTTTACTTGATATTCCTCCACCATCCACTATAAAATAATTCCTTCATGTCTTTTCTTTCCTTAAGAATTCACCAAGCGTATGTGGACCCCACAGATGCAGCTTTAATTGAAAGTAATGTCAAAACCAGTGTTTTGATCTGTTTCCTTTCTTTTGACATTCTCTGGTTTTGGAATGTGTTGAGTCTGTACGACCATTCTCCGTTCAGAAATTCATCTGGAAATTTACATATTTTAAAGGCTTCTTGCTCTGTAATACAGCTGAGCATAATAGTGCAAGCTACACAGAAATTGAGGTGTGAAAGAGAAATTTCCCAATTTCAGACCTTAACTGAAATATAAAAACAATTCTTCACCATCTGGGAATTACTACACAAGGCTTTCTTCTGAGTAGGCTTGCTAGAGGGATAAAGTTCATATGATCCAGCAATGGATAGGCTGTATCTCGCTTGAAAAAAAAAAAAAAAAAGAGATTTTCTGTAGATTCGTTAATTTACAGCACTATCATTGAAATGCGCAGAATGTTTCATACATTCAGAAACACGCTGGAGTACCTTGCATCCAAGCAAACCTCTAAATTTGCAGAATCTAATAAATTACATGTTATTCTGCAGGATGATAAAGTCTGTCTCTGTCAAAGTAAGTAATGTTCATGAAACAGAAAGGTGTAAATCCCACAGGAAGCATTACATATCAAGGATGCTCAGCATTTTACTGGATTATGCCCCAAGAGAAAGAAAGACAAAAGGGAAGAATAAAGTAAAATAGACATTCATAAAGCTTGTCCTTTTTTTGTTCTTTCCTACCCAACAAATAATATCAAGAAAGGTCTTAGTCTAAGAAAAAGGCTGTTAGCTGTATATAATTTTTCTTCAAATGAATTATGAAACCACCTACTGTTAAGAATAAATTGAATCTAAAGGCAGTGTACATGTACTCTGTCATTTATAGGTAGGACTAATTCTGACAGTTCAGTACCAGATGCTGTGGCTATGAACACCTTTCAGATTGTACCGGACTATTTATTCTGCAATAAATCTGCAACAACGGGAGGTATATATAGTGCTCAGATCATATTGGTATCGTCCACTTTTCTTAGCTGAATTCATTCCTTGCTAGTTACTGAGCTACAAAGGATAAGGAAGAGACAGGCTTACCAGCAACTAAAATCTCAAAAGAGTCAAAACTGTGAAATAAAGAGCTTCTAAGAACACCTACTTTCCACCTATAGGGATTACATAATCAATTTGAAAAGCTCCACTTGCAGAAGGAATAGAACCTATATACAAAACTCCATAAAAACAACTTGAGCTAGAAATGCTAAGCAGTAGCAAAAAATAGTAGCATAAGACTATGCACGCAAGTATGAGTTTTCTATGTATGTGTGCTCAGGTAAATATAGGCACAGGGCTCATTTCCTCCTGCCTATATGAGTTCAGATGACTGAGGGCACATCCACAATAGCTCAGGCTTGAATCAAAACTCTCTTAGCACCTAGAAACTTTAGGTGCAAGATTAATCCATAATGAGGGTGACAGGTTGGGGATCAGGAGTCCAAGGATATAACCTGTTCTCTGGCCCAGCAACCTAAACTACAGTGCAGAGGGAGCCTTGATCTCTCTGATCCTGCTTCGCATTTTGAACATACTGACAGCTACACTTCCTTACTTCATTGGGCAGGGGTGTTGAATAAAAGCAAGCTGTTTCTTACCACTTGTCAGGCTATTTTAGGTTGACCAAGATTATTTGAAATAAGTAAATGTTCAGATCGAAAGCCCTGTGAGGCAATGAGAAATATTGATGTTATGATACCTAATTAGATGCTTTTCAAAATTAAAACTCTCAATTTTATATTTTATAGTGATGTTTCCAATGCTGTTAAATTTACAAGTTTAAGCATGCAAAACAAAAAATA
This sequence comes from Coracopsis vasa, assembly GCA_026283785.1. Taxonomy (NCBI): domain Eukaryota; kingdom Metazoa; phylum Chordata; class Aves; order Psittaciformes; family Psittacidae; genus Coracopsis; species Coracopsis vasa. The sequence continues at coordinate 62,571 of JANHGB010032963.1, read as the reverse complement.
TTGTTGAGCTAAGTATTCTGTTCAATATGCATTTTTGTTATCTATTTGGGCAGGGGGAAACAGACCCCTTTGTCACAAGCTAAATCATTCCCTCATGCACCAGATTGAAAGAATCAATATTATTGAGGATATATGCATCACACATAGCAGGGGGAATCTCTCACTGAGATGGTGAGTACCAAGTAAGATATCTTAAAAAGCAACATACCACCTTTTGTCTTTTTCTCTGAGACAGATGCAACATCTGAGTTGATGGGTTGGCTTTGCTTTCTGGGTGTAGAAGTTAAACCACTTCAGAGCATACTATTTGTACTACCTCCTTTTCTTTTTTCTTTTTTCTTTTTTTTTTATACATGTTTATGCAGGATTTTATACATATTTATGCAGTATTTTACCTCCCTCCACCTGACAAGTATGGAAGTGGCTCAGCCTCTGTCTCCATTCAGCGACCCTTTTCTGACTGTTGGGATGATCTTGCTTCTTTTGCACTACTAGGCTGTGACATCTCCTGTGTCCCATTGAAGGTCTCTGCTTGTTTGTGCTTGTCTGCTGTGCACCCTACTCCAGCACTGGTATGTTATGAGAAAGGAGAAAAATTCTGGAATTCATCCTGGATTTCATTGAGGGACACACTCTTTTAAGGACCAAAGCAAGTTCTTGACTCCATATGGGCTCTAGGTTGTAACAGGATTCTGGAGAAAAACGCATGAATAAAAGTTGTTCCAGATGTGAAGCTGTTCTCCTGGTGACCAGGGCCACACTACTTCTTGTAATAAATTTGTTCACTTTATTTGCGAAGCATCAGTTTTCAGTCCACCAAGCATTAATGCTAAGTGGCGTTGTGCATGTATATTCAAATCGATAATCGCAGTGTGCTCTTGCAATGCTTCTGTAGGAATGGTTTTCATGTGTAATCAGATGAGGCATATGTCAGGAAGATCACAATGGAAGCCTGTGACAACTTATATATGTTTTTAATAAAAAAGCAGAAGGTTTAAGTTTCCTGCTCTTGTGAGTCTCAGAGTGTGAAATATTCTTCTGTTTTTTCCTGATAAACAGGCTATTTGCAATCTCTGCTTTATACGGGCAACAAGGATTTTGAATGCAGCCTGTCTACACTTTCGCTTTGCCAGTGGCTTATCTACCAATAGGTAGAGTTCATCATCCTAGGCCTTAGGTACTCCACTTCATCTGTGCCATGTATGTGCATGTGTGCATGTGTGCATGTGTATGTCCTTGTGTAAGAGAGATGAAGAAAGAAACCCACTGCAATGAAAGTCGAAGACTCTACCGTGATGTGTGGGGTGAGCAAACCAAGCAGGCGTTAGAGAAAGCGCAGATTCCTTCATGACATGTATGCTTTCCACCCCCTCCGTTTTTCCAGACAAGTGTTATTTTTCAATATTTTATTGTGCTAGCAATAGGAGAAATCTTGTAATAAAATCATATCACCGTTTCATCCAAGGGAGGTTTAGATCTTATCATAGTGATATGCTTTGTCATAGATTTATTATTAAGTTGTTCCATAATGTAGTTGAATAGAGTTATAACAATTGTACTCTAACAAAGTTTTAATACAAGACTACGAAATTTTAACATGAAATAGGTTTCTACAATGACAGACTGTTATTACCTGCAAACTTCCAATGACAAATCAGATGACTTAATGCAAAAAATGCAATTTAACAGCATTTGTTATTATCTGTACAGTTTTATTATTGCCTTTTTATTATATTCATAATCTGAAAATAATGTAAAATAGATATATGGCTGATCATGTAATGACCAATGGCATATTGTATCTTGTTTAGTAAATGGCTGTCCTCTTGTCTTGTTTGGGAATATACGGTTTAACAAGATCCTTGCCATCATTTTCTTAACAGGGATAATAAACAGAACAATTCTGCATAAAAGCTCATATCAGCTTCTTTCATGCCTTTTCTTTTCAGAAGGCTGCCTAAGGGTTTAAGCAATTTAGTTGTCTGACCCGCATCCTTTCTCTGCAGTCTGCAGTTCTTTTGTTTAACATTAGTATGTGGGCAAACAGCATTCAGAGCTGTGCACAGCTTATCAGCCTGTGCTCAGTTGACCAGAACCCCATTCTGTGTATCTAAGAGGGGCCACGTTTAATGCTTCACAGTAGGAGCATCTGCAGTTTCCAAAAATGACTTGTTTATCAGATAAACTCTGTCCTTGCACTGACACATAGTGGCTCTTCAATATCATACTCTCCCGTATGAGAACTGAGCAAAACAGGGTATGCGCAATGCATAACAAGTGAAATTTATGCACATGATATGGTGACATAGGTACCTTGTAACACCAGCAGAGCTTCTCGGCCATCAGCTCAGTAATTACACCAGGAAACTTCCTCATTACCTTCCGAAAATGTTTTAGTTACTCATTTGCAAGGTATTTAGAGCACATGCTCTGAAGTCAGTAAATGCTAATTAATTTACTTATTTTGCTTGGAATTTAATTAGAAGTAGCACAAGGGGCCTGACTTCTACGGCGCAGAGAGACTCAGGGCAAAACCTGATACTGAGGTCTGCGGTGTGTGTAGGTGTGGCAGCCTTTGAGGGTATAGTTGGAACTTCCACTTTTGAGATGCTGTGTTTCAGAAGTACACCTCCACATCACTGTGACTCAATTTGTACAAGCTATCTGCCCTACACTGATTCCTCTATTTTTTTTAGGACATCAATTAGACCCCTGGGCACTAATAAGCATATTCTGTAAAGAATCATGAATTTGTGTTTAACATGAAGGTCTTGCTAAAAATTTTAGATAGCATAGAGGTGAGCCAGTGGTTTAGAAATAAAATGTTTATTCATGTGAGCTCTTTTGAGGCAAGAGCAGCTGGTCTCTCAAATTCTTCATCCAAAGGAACAAAGGAAATCTTATAAAATGAGCTGGCTTTGCAAGATTTCTGGACTGCTCTGGAGCCTTTTCCACCGCATGTTGATGGAAATATCTATTTGACCAGTCACAGAAAGGGCAGGTATATGGGGTAAGAACCAGAGGTTTGGATGCAAACCAATGCCACCTTCCTGCAATTCAGGCAAGCCTGTATTCTGGAATGATACCCTTGACTAATTATAATGATTTTATTATATGAAATTGATATTACATTACAAACGGCAATGGCCCAGAAGGAGCCTGATAAAATTAATGTCCTCATCTGTACAATTAAGATTTTTGGTATAAAAATGAGAATAGAGTGAGCCTGTCAGCTGTTACACTTTCTATACATACAATGGTTCAATGCTGAAATGCTATGCTGGGAACAGAGGCTTATACTAAGCTTTCACCTTTCTTTCCCTCCCTTTCCTGTCTCATCAGTACATGCTGGCTGGTCAACTAGTCAGAGAAAAATTGTTAATGAGGGTTAAATGGAAGTTATCTATTAAATGTCATTCTAGGATCAAGACATCAGAGCCTTATTTTGAATGATCCCCATATTTTTTCTCTCCTTTATTTTTCCACCTTCTCCCTCCCCCACCTGAAAGAAAATATCCAGTGGATGCCTGGCAGCATCCTCTGATTGCTCGCTGTTTTCCTGACACTAAATCTACTGTGTCATATTCCTTGCATGGGCTGCAGATTTTGGCCTTTTCACCTGCTGTTTTGGTTGGCTTTAGATGCAAAGAGAAGAATATGAAAAGGAGAGGGGGAGGGAGGGAAGTTGGGAATGCTGGAGCAAAAAAAAGAAAAAAAGGCAAATGTTTTTAGCGCCTTCATCTAGACATGTGTCCCCTCACTCTGTGACATGGCTGCTCCAATGTTGCCATGGTGAGGATTTCTAATCATCCCTACACATGACAGGCTCCTATTTGTCTGCACTCCCTTGGGTGTAAATTTCTAGGCTTAAAAAAAAAAAATCCATGTGAGCGTATCATCCGCCGTGCAGATGTTTCACTGCTTTAGAATATCAGGCAGCTGCTTGTGCCACCGTCGACAGCTAATTGGAGACTGCATCGCAGGAACAGAGGCGTAATTATGGCATAAATACACATCCTCTGGTGCATCATTGTATCTCTATTAACAGAAAATTTTAAACAGTGTTCAGAGTGTAATTAGTGTAGTTGATAAAGTTGTAAAACATGTAAATAAGGGAAATAGCAGGTACGTGGCCAATCCACTACCCAGCACTAGGGGATGCAGATTATTGCCTATTTAGAAATAATTAGCAAAGCTGCATTAGCAAAGCCTGTGTCCAACAGAAGCAATGCAAACATTTATTCTGGTAACAGCTCTTTCTGTGCTAGCCATGAAAATCTACTAATATTGGTAATTTAGCCCTCATTACAGAGGATAAAGCATGAAAAGAGCTCAGACATGAAATATGACAAGTAATATTAATTTTTATTCCAGAGGAAAGGATGCTTTCTTGGGTTGCATGCTGATTTCTCTGCAGGGTCTCAGTAGTGTGTGAGCAAGCTGCTGGTTGAGGATGTGGCTCTGGAGCTGGCTCCCTGCTGGAGGTATACCCCGGGGTATCCGTGACAGGAGCTGATGAGGCATGCTGTGGTTAGTGCCCAGCCAAACCTTAGGTCACAGTTCAAAACGAGCACTCAGGCATTAAACTTCTATCCTTATAGACTGAAGCCTTTAATTTTATCCTCAGCCTCCCTGTTTGCCACCTCCAAATGATTTTGCCAAATCACCTGCTCTGCCCCCAGCTGTCCTCCCCAAAATGCGTAACACGCAGCTGTGATGGGAGAGCAGACCTCTGAATCAGAGCGTAAGTTGTTACTCTTCAATTTTGTCTTGTCCCCTGGATGAGAAATGATTGCTTCATTCTCACTGTTTATGTTTTACATTATGTTACATGAAGAGCATTACCCTGTGACCATAAAAATAAATGCCAAAATTTTGACTTTGCTTTACAGATGTATTTTCTAATGATGAAAAATGTGAAAGCCTGGCTGGCACAGGAGGCATAGATCATTTGTTTTAAAAAATGAGGATGAAAAGGCCTGAATGTTCTGGAAAGAGAAGGAAAAAATTGCAGGTTTTTTTGAAACACCTCTGATTTTTTCCTTTCTTCTTTCTACTGGGTGTAGATACAGAATGAATAAAAACTCCAGCTTATAGTGTCAGCTAAGTTTTGCTGCATCCTTAATAAGCATGCACGTGTGTGTTTACGAGAGAGAGGGGAAAGGGGGAACAGGAGAATTCTGCTTGACAAGTGCCAGTGTTTTACAAAGAAGTCTAAGAAAGATGTTATCTCTGGCTCAGGCAAATAAATTTCCCCACTTAGCCAGTGTTTCCTGAACATTTTCAGAATTCAGCTCTCACCACAGACTGCATAAAATCCTGCCAAATAAGGGCTGAATTTCATGTAATACAATGCTGTAAAAAAGCAAAAAGAAAGAAGAGGGGGAAAAGGTAGAGATGAAAAGAAGCTGGACAAGCTACTGTCTGAAGTATTAAAATGTAAAATAAGCTTTAGAGATGTAGCAGGGGGAAAAGCCTTTTACAGATCCAAAGCGAACACTGTGTATATTTTATCACCCACAATGACATGAAAATTGTGAAAATACTGAACTTGTTGGTTGAAGAGGGTTTTTTTTCCACACTTTGGTGGAGGTTCAGCACTCATCCCAGCACCCTGTTTAGATAAAAAACAAAACTAGAGAGGGAAGTTCAGTCACTCTTTCGCCTGTGGTAGAGCCAAAAGCACACAAAAGCTCAGACAATACCCACCTCATCTGCTATAATGTAAGCATCCCATCAAGTTCTAGCATGCCAATTTTTATAGCCTTAGCATATATTTTCTGTGCTTAAGATTTATGTAGCTATATGCAGATGCGCATTCCTCTGGCATACAATAAGTACATAGTTTATGCATATATACACTTTATGGGTAAGCTGTCTGTATGTGATCAAGATGCCTGGTATGCTGTGCTCCCGTGGAGTTCAGTGAGGTTGTTACCACAGACTTCCCTGGAAGAAGAGCTGGGCCAGCTTCTGCTGCTTTTCATAATGCTAGCACTGTGTGGTTCTGTGTGAATCCTGCAGCAGATTTGCAGGGCTATATCCATATACAGATGATGTTGCAGTATTTGCATGTGCATGTGTAAGTGTGTGTGTGTGTAGGCACTAATTTTGATATTTGGCTATGTGTGTATATATTTGCATGTGATTGTGAATGCTGAATAGTAATGGATCAGGAAAACCTGCCAGTCAGTCTGCATGTCAACATATACTGATATATGTAAAATGCACTCACGCATCACAGATATGCACACTTACATAAGAGACATGTTTAATTTATATGCTGTTAATGTTCCCTAAAAAAAACCCAAAACCAACCCTTTCTAACTTCCCCTCACAAATTCACCCCCATTTTTTATCACAGTGTATTGCTTGGATGTATTTTTCACTTAGGCTGCTGGACTGCTTTCAGAAGGCTTTTATTACCCATCCACTAGAAAGGGGGAAAAAATGCTGCTCTGCATCAGGAGCAGCCATCTCTTTTCCCTCTTTCCCTTCAAATTACATAAGTAAAGTGCATGTTGTTGGCAAGCCTGAACAAATTACAGTATTACAGGCAGATCAGGAGGATGGTCTGAAGACTGGGTGTGTAGAGAGAGACGTTTGGAGGTGGAGAGAGTTAGGGTTCTGTAAGTACAATTCACACAAGGGGGTCCTGAAATGATTTTAGGCAGATTAAAAGTAGTTCATTTCAGGGTGACAGGGTCATCACTCATTCTTTGCTATAGAAAATGACCTGACAGGTCATCAGTAGCTGGAAGTAATTTCAATGTTTGCTGATTTTTCCTCAGTTTAAAAGCTTATGTGTTATTGTTTGATATTAATAAACAGGTTTTAATGGTTCCATGAGCTTTTTAATGGGATGACCACTAAAATACTAGTTTGAAATACAAACGTATTAATTTATATATTCTGACTAAATTAGTTTAAGGTCATGTTTAATATTGCTCTTATGGGCCAAATTTAGTCCTGTGTAAATTAGTTTAGGTCCATTAAAATTAATTGGAGTTGTTATCTATCACACTAGGCTGGTATGAAAAATCAATGCTAGCACATATGACATTTCTTTTGCCCTGAACAGTGTGTGTCTGTGACAGAAAAAATCATATTTCTTCATTTTTATCTCTGTGGAAATGTGTCCCATGACAACTCTGTGAGTTTTGACTGAGAGGTACCCACTGTCATGCACTGCTTGCTTTCTGCAGTGTAGGGGAGACCTGAAGTGGTTAAATTAGGGGTGCAGAATAGCATGGGTTGGTTAAACAAACTAGTTTTATACAGAATGAAAGTTGATTAATTAACTGGGCCAGGAAGAAATTAAAATCAGAGCTAGATCTGGAGAGAGAAGAAATGGGATCTTGCAGACAGCGGGTGCTTTCCCAAAACATCACAGCCACTTCATAGGTGTGAAGGCTACAGTAGTGTTGACCCAAAGCCCATCCAGTTTGGAGAGATATCGTTTGGTGAAAAGACATTAGCAGAAGAGAGAGTGGATGGGAAAAGCAATGCAGAAAAGTGGTTGTGCTACTGTAGATCTCATAACCATTCACCTTTCATTTTCTGCTCATTTATTCAATTTCTGTAATGTTGGCTCTACGTGGGTATTGAAATAAAATGTTTTAACCATTTTGTAGCTTAAAAATAAAGAGGATAATGAGTTGAAACTTATGATTAATTTTCCTTTGAATCTATTTGACTTATTCTCTCAGCTCTTTTCCTGCATATACTTCTGCATATATTTTCAAGGGGTTAAAGCACATCAGGAGAGTGAATAAGCAGCAGGACACGCTGTGGCTCACAGCAGCTATGTTGCCATCAGCAAGTTGTGTAGTCCAGTAAGAACAGATCTGTAGAGTGAAACTTTTGATGCTGAAGACCTGGTTTTCTGCAGTATATACCCTGCAAAGTTTTACTATGTGCTACTTCTCTGCTCTTGTGAATCAAACATCTTGCAAGAGTTGGAGCAGATAGGTGTGTGCTGTCAGCTTACCTGGAAACCAGCACAGATATTCTTAGGCTGCTCCATGATGAAAACTGAAGCACAGTTAAGTGGAGAAGTTAGGAGATTCCGTTCAAAAGCACATTTCTGCTCTGAACTAAACCATAAGTATGGATGTACTCTACGCCTGGAGGTCTTTGTTCCCTGTCAATTCTAGTACATTCACTGTGCTTCAGCAAATGCAACGTTTTCTGGCCTCTGAATCGTTGTTATATCCATTAATATGATTCTTTTGTCAATAGTTTGTGTTTGTTTTCCCCTGGTAAAGGTTGGTGAGCCACTGTAAAAACTTCTGAGAAGAATTCAAAATATTCATGATCCTGACTAGATGGGTTTCTGCTTTGGTTTCACCTTGCCATCCTAATATGCAAAATAAAGATAAAGCAATGAAAACAGCATAAATAAGAATTATGTTGTCCTGAAATATGATTGGGAAGAACACTTTTCTATATCACTATTTTCTTTAAGGCAACTCAGCAAACACTGAACATGGGAAAACCTAGTTTTGTAAGAAATTAGTCCAAATTTCCTTCACTAAAAAGAAGGCAACTTTGTTCAGTGTGGATAAGGAGCACACCACCAGGAAAAAACAGGGCATTGAAGCACTCGGTTCTGATAGCGAGGTCAGGGGTTCAGTTATGTGCCTGCTTTAGAGCATTTGTTATTATTATTAAAATGGTACGTTCATCCCACATTGTCAGGTTTGCTTGCTAGCATAGGCAACATCAATATTAATTTTGTAAATATTTATCTCATGTAATGTATATGATTAAGACTTGTTTGGATGTTTTGTGCTGATTAAACTGAGACCTTTCTATGCCAACAGCCCTGTGGCATTGAGTTACTGTGAGAAAAACAGTGTGTGATGATGTTAAGGGAACACAACTGAGCATAAATACTTTCTCTAGTGCACTGGGTTTTCTTTAGTTGTTTTTTCCTCTAATTTTGTTGCCACTGATAAAGCCATATATAAAACCAGATTTTGATTATCAAATGTCAGTATATTTTCACTTTCTGAGTCTGTAAGTGACATGCCATTTATGACATCCTTGGAATAATGTCCATTTCTTTCAGTTACACATTCTGTGAGATGGTAAATGTTTCACCCTTGTCTGGTAGCATTAAAATTGCACTTTTGGGCTCATGTGACAAGTGCTGTGAAATGCTCACTTTTAGTCAAGTTTCATTTTATGCTGAAAATAATGTAAGGAATTCACAGGTTCCTCAAAATGTTACCTCTTTATAGATGTTTTGGTAAATGAAAACTGCAGTTCTTGGACCAGACTCACTCTTTGTAAAAGTGTGCATTGAAATTGATGAGAACTGACCTTGATTTCATGGCATAGTCATCACCCTCTGGTAATCTAGATATGTGAAAGGATCTGGGAGAGAGGAAATAATATCTCTCACTTTTATACATGTCACACTGCTGCAGCATACATGAATTAGTAGCCAAGAAAAACATTCTTCTACTTGCTTGCTGAAGTGATATAAAATAATTTGGTTTACCCCTTTTGCCAGACAAGTCATGAAGTCTCATAACCTCAGCCATGATAAAGACAATTGTTCTCTGATGCTTTTGAGTGTACAAAAATGTTTTGCTGTTTAAGTAGACCAGTGCCATAATCTAATCCTCTGCATTTTTGAGCCTTTGCTTGCAGAGGAATGGGTTACTCTAGGTTGAGGAAAACCATGCAGTAGTCACTCTATGGGACTGAAATGGGACTTCTGAGTCTTACTCCTGAGTTTGCCTTGTGGTGCACGCCTTAGTTTGTTTGTCTGCAGGACTTGTACTTCTCAGATATTTAGTGTTTCTCAAGCATATTGAAACCTTTGCACCTGAAGGCAAAGCATGACTGAAAATTCATTAATATTATTGCCATTATTATTAAGGTTTCACAAAGTTAACTGTGACTTAATTTGGGAGGTTTTTATTGGTTTTATGGATCCCTTTTTGCCGCTAAATTCTTACTTTAAAATATGATGACACTTGATTTCTGTTAACTTTTAATTACAAATGATACCAGCTATTCCGCATTACCTATGACCTTTAGAAAAATAACTGATGAACTTATTCATAGAATCATATAATCATAGAATGGCTTGGGTTGGAAAGGACCTTAATATCATGTAGTTACAACTCTCCTGCCATGGGCAGGGACATCTCACACTAGACCACTTCACCCAAGGCTCTGTCCAACCTGGCCTTGAACACTGCTAGGGATGGGGCATTTACAACTTCTTTGGGCAATCTGTTCCAGTGTCTCACCACCCTCACAGTAAAGAACTTCTTCCTTATATCTAACCTGAACTTCCCCTGTTTAAGTTTGGATCCATTACCCCTTGTCCTATCGTTACTGTCATCTTAACAGTTACTGTACATGTCCAGTTTTTAGTCACCCCTGCCTGTTCTGTATAAAACACAGTTTGGGGATATGTGTGTGCATTTGCAGCAACTGGACTTTTTTATTTAGTGATGTGGAGAAACTGCACTGCGGGTTTATAGGTAAAGCGAGAAAAAACACAGGACTCCAACTCTTGTTAGTGTGACCACTGTGCTTGGGTAGGTATGAGTGTACTTTTTAATTTAAACTCACCAAATCATGGATTTTTACCTGCTGCAAGAGCTCCTGTGTGACTGTCTGCCCGTCAAAGGGTCTCATGAGCAGCCGATTGTGAGACACACACCATGTTGCTGTAATTCAGGCAGTATTTATGGAAGAGCTTTCCTAAGAGCTGAAACTGACTCTGGGGTTACAGCTAGCATTTTAAGACTCATTGTAATAGAAACTGTAGGATAGGCAGAGTAAAATAAGTATATCCCTTAAAATGGCTGTTCCTGTTTACTATTCAGGGTGTTTTCCTAGAAGAGTTCGTATTAAACTTTGCCTGTAAAGAATTCAGGCTTGCCTCCACTTTCAGAAAAGCTGTTCTGCGAGTGCTTGCAAAGACAAGTGTGTTGCACCAGATGGTCTTTTCCTGTTCCTGAATCTTTTCATGGGTTTATGCACTATCAAAAGTAAAAACTTCTTAGCAGCCACCAAAGGGCCTGGTATTATTTTGGCCATTGAAACAGGTAGTCACATAATATAGCGTAACTAATAGAAGAGAACTTTCACAGAGACCAAAATTTCACTGGGTGTTAGGACAGGTGATTAAGGTTAGCTTGTGCCTGTTAGCACAGGTTTCACTGTAATAGTAATCTAATCACTATACAGTCCCTTTCATCTATGGGATCCTAGAGTGCTATGCAAACCTAAGAAATTGGTATGAAAAACTGCATGGTGATCACTTTATACATGCCTGGAGTGAAATGCAGCAGCTGTTCGACAGTAATATCACCAAACTCTGTAGAGCAGGCAGTGATGAATGCTGAAAAATCAAAAACCAAAGATTTTTTCAAAACTGGTGTATTAAAGTTAGCTGCTAAAATAATTTTTTGGCATCTGAATTCCAGTAGGTGAGCCTGGCTTTCACAGGTGAAGAGGGCTGGCATCTACCCTGAAATCCATACAAGCTGCCAAAGTTCATTATTTCATTAAGAAAACCAGATCCAGGCATCCTGAAATTCTGATCTCAACACTGCTAATAACCTTTAACATGACATAATGTCCTTCATAAGATAATTCAGAAATATATTCTGAAAGTTTTAACCTTTGTGTGAAGTTAACAGGCTCTTGCATGCCTGTGTGGAGCTTTTATTAACTCTAAAAGAAGCTTTGCCCCAGAAAATACGGGAACAAGAAAAATCCCCTTGGAACACTGTTTCACAGGGCTTTCACTTAGGGGAAGAATGATAATGGGGAAGAAAAACATATTTTTTTCCCCAGATCAAATCACATTAAGGGTTAATCACAGCATTTTGTTTGGTAGTTCGGTTTAAGATTGATATGCAATACAGCATGAGAAACAAAAGTCCCTGTTTGCTACCTAGCCCTACCAGACTTAATGATCCCTCTGTTACTTGGTAAGCCCCATGGTCACACCATGCATCTAGCTCATGGGATGGACGGGTCTGTTTTCTGGTCTTTCTGAATGGTTTTGAACAAGCAATCTCCAGTGTCCCAAGAAAATCCCATTTCTATAAGGATAGGTTATTTTCTTTCGACTGGTGACATCCCTCTTTTTACTGGTGAATCATAGAGGGAAAGAAATTGTTCACACTATCAATTAGACAGAGGAAGAAATTTAATACTGGACCTGCTTTCCTTAGATGAAGGACTTCCACCACAGTATCCCCTTCCATTACAATAACATTTTGTAAGTCTAATCTTCTTCTCCAAGACTCTCATTTAAGGAGCTAAAAGCTAAGCATTTTGGAAGCATCACATCAAACTTTCTAGTTAATTTTTTCATCATTTTGATAAACCCTCTGTCATTTCTATTTTAGCAGAAGAAATTCAGCAATTCAGCCTAAAACCAGAAATGAATGCAGTTGCCTCAACTAAAAGTAGAGCAGAACTACACCAGCCCCCACCTAGAGGTACACCTTGGAGGGTCCAGCTACTCCAGGTCTCAGTCTGAGCTCACCTAAGGGTAAGAGGGCGTGCATGAAAGAATACAGCTCTGCTGTGCAAGGGGAGAAAGAGAATGTACTGGACTGCTGGGAGCTATTTATTGTAAAATTTAGTTGTCTCTGCCTGACTAATGATAACTAAGGGACAGAGTCTAATCTGAAATGTGCACTGGTGTGTGTCTTGAAAAATACACTACAATGAAGGAGTGCATTTGTCAATATATTCTTCACTGTTCACCCTACATTTGGTCCAGGTCCAGCTTAGTTTGTGAAAAGATCTAACTAATAAAGATTTGAATATAATTAGCCTGGAATTAGTGAAATAGTTACAAAGCAGGGGACCAGTTAATGGTCTGGTTTACTGATTTTTCTTCCTGCAAAATCAATTTTGAGCTTTTCTTATTAACAAAATGTTCACTTCTAATCAACAATAACTAGTGCCAGCAATACAGTAGTTGAAAGAGTATTCTGTAGGCAAAATAAGCTGTAAACATAAGAAATATTATAGCACTTTGATGTAAATAAAATGTTCCCTTAATAATTGATTAGTGGATGATGAGAGAAATACACATTACATATTAAATATTATGACTGACATAGCAACTAAGTTCACTACTGTGAATGTATCATATATCACTTAATTTTTCAGTCAGTCAGCGTCTTCGGAAAGAACTTTCTGTGTGCCAGAATAGTTAATGATTCTCTATGAAGCATTTCAACACAATATTTAGTGGCAAAAGAAAGCAACAAAATATCATTATGAGTATTTTTACATGTATCTCTTAGTTTAACTTTTTGTAGAAATGTAAATGTATGACATTCATAGCACTGTAAAACACTTTGTTGGGGACACCCTTTAGCAAGCATTTTGTCACCCAGTGATGCAGCTGTAATTCTTGGAGAATATTAACACACAGCCTTTATTCTCAAGCCTGGGAGAGTGTCATCCTGACCTCTGTTTACTGCTATTAAACATAGAAGATTTACTTTGAAGCATTCATTTAAGGGAGTGAGTTATTATTCCTTTGCTTGACCTTAGCCTATAGTATATATATCATGAGGTTCCATAAGACCATCATGCACACGAAAATTGGTCTACCAAAAGATAAAGTTAAAAAAAATCTTAAAATGTTTTAAAAATTTGGGACAAGCATTATTGTTCAGATGCTCATCACCTGTCAACTAAATAAGCATATAGATATGCTGGAAAAATATATGCTTAAAACTGGTCATTATATATGTAGTAATCCCTAACACAAGTACCTTGAAATGAATCCTGTTGTTGAAGTTAACGTTATGTGAGCTATTGCTTATATTTATTACTGGGAAAACATTATTTTTAAAAGCATATGAAAAAATAGTTTTCAAGCTGTTTCCTTAATGAACTGGAAATAGTAACCCTGTCAAATGTAATATAAAAATAGTGTTATAAGCCTATGGCATCTATTTATTACTGGAGAACAAAAGCCTTCATCCATTTCCTTTAGAGAATGACATTTTTGTAATTCGCTGCCCATTTCATTTGTTCTAAAAGGACTTCGTAGGTTGACAAATATCCCACAGAAATGGCTTCTGATGCTTGATAGGATAATGTGCAGCCCCTTAGGACAAGGGCAAAGGCAGCAAACTTATCATCCTTTAGTTTAGCTTAGCATGGGTCAGTAACAGCGCCAGGGGTGACAGAAGATGTTAAAGTGTGGGAAGCAAGAACTAAGAGCTGTAGGAGGGTAGTTTTTATAGTTTATCCTTTCTTTCACCATGACGCTGCAGAGACAGCTTGAATCACATTGCTGATTTGGTTCACTGCACGCCACACTAACTGCTCCAGTAGGAGGGAAAAAACACTTATGGGTCATTTTCCCCAGTAGCGTGTGACATTTCAGCACTTATCCTATAGGAGGAGGAAACACATGTTTAATATTTTAGCTTGAAGTTCATATTTTAAAGATGCATTATCACACTTGGAGGTCTAGTGTGATAAATTTGAAGATTATTGTAGTTCTACCAATGTGGTGATTTTGGAGGAGAAAGTGTTCTGCGTGTTTAATTGTCCTCTACATTCTGTTCTGAATTCTTTTTCTTTGGCAAGTCAGGAAAAGAATGAGCATTTGGCTCCTATGGAGTGCACATTTTAAAAACAACAAACTAGACTTTAAAACAGTGATGATGGCTTTCATTCATCAAGAGCTGGAAACCATTTTAGAAGTGTCATTTTAGAAATGTGTTTAACAGATCTTCCTCTGTGGTAGATGATTACTCCTCAGTCATAGATCTTGTAAACTTTGTGCTGATCTAGCAAGACACTCCACACAAAGATTTTCTGCTAAAATCAATTGGAGTGACTGAACATAATGAGCAAAATCATGTCCTTGTTCCAAAATTTGCAGCTAGTCTTATGCTAACTAGGCCAGCTACTCCAGCAAACTATTCTTCCACTGTCAGGTTCCTTAGTTTCTATTCAGCACTTTGAAGTAATAAAAATTATACTTTTTTTTTGTTCCTGGATTAAAAAAGAAGTTTTCACAAAATGAATCCAAATGCAATTATATTCATAAAGAAAATATCATACTCCTGTATATCGACCCTGATTGTTTTGGGTGAGGATGTATGGAATTATAAAGTACTGTGAACCCGAGTGCCTTGGGTTCAAACCAAAATTTTGTGATTTGGTTTGTAGACAGTAGAAGAAAGTCAGGCTCATGCAGTTTACTCACCAGCTCAAATATGCTTTGCTTGAATGAAGAAAACAGAAAGATAACTTCATCTAACTCTAACCAACATTTTACGCATGGATAACTTTGGAGCTTTTCTTCTAAGTAGTTTTTTCAATTGCCCTTAAACATCTTTTCAGAAACAACTTGAACCCAGAGGTTTTGAATCATTTGGATGCTGGCATCCTGATTCCTGAGCACCTGCGCAGGTTGCAAACTGCCATTAAAATATCTGGAGGTTCTCCTGGGCTGGGACTCAAGGTCTGCTCAAAAATTCTGTTCTGATTTAATGTGGTTTAGGTTTGTAAGTACCAGGAACACCTCTGATACTGAGATGTAGGTTTCTTAACCACAAAGCAACCTCTGAAGTTTTATATGAACTCCTTTTTTTTCTTTTTTTTCTTTTTTTTTCTTTTTTTTCTTTTTTTTCTTTTTTTCTTTTATTTTTTTTCCTAAAATGGCTCTGAAGGATCCTTTCTTGCTGAAGGGAAGAAGTTTTGGTAAGTCATGCACTGCGGTGGGGGGAACCTGGTCTTTGATCATTTTCTCAGAACTGCCACAATTGCGGAGCAAAATTGAGGTAACAGCTTAACACACGCAGCGGATGCTTTGTACAATTGTGGTAAACCTTTCATAAGAATAGCAAAACATTTTTACATTTCTACTGCATGAAATAGATTTTCTCAAAAGGTCTGCCGATAATCATTCTTTAAGCGCTACCCGAGAGATCAGCTTGCAAACACTCCTTGCCCGCACCAGACACACCCACTACATATTAATTACAGAAACTGTCTTTGTTGCAATAACGATTCTGGTTGGATCAGACCTGTTTTACAAAGAAAGTGGAATAATTTGTTGTAATGTATGATCTGAATTAATGTATTTTTAAGAATCAAATTATCCTGATGTGAGAACCCCTAAAGGGACTGATACAGTGGAGAAGGACTGAAAGTTTTGACATGGTTTAATGAGCTGTATGCTAACTCCACCTGAGTAATTAACAGTCTTGACAGTCCTTTTGAACAGTGATATTCTCTGCAAAGATGTTTAATGCTCTGAGTATCACAGTGCAAAAGCCAAGACAGAGGCAGAACTGACTAGGGATTTTTTTGTCAAAGGAGTTTTGACTACATATTTTTTTCTCTTATGAATCATTAAGGCCAACACTTTCTGAAGCAGTAGCTAATTTTTCAGCAGTTCTATTTTTGAGTGCTCAGTTACACACCGCATTCTCTCACAAGTTGTAGAGATGTCAGTCTTCCATTCCTTGAAGATGAAAATATGGATGAAAAGTGGCCCCATCCAACACAACCACGTGCAAACACTCTTCTGTGAGTAAAAGATAAATGATTCTGTGGCAAGCAATTTCAGTTCATGCTTTGTTGTAATTGCTAATATGTGCTAACATGCATATCATCTTATAAATCATTCTTTTAGAATTTAAAGAAATTGTTTTGAATCCAGAAACAATGAGGTGATGATATGATTAAATGCAGAGTCCATTGCACTATTAAATTTTTTTCTTAACCAAAGCAATACCCTGAAATGTCAGAGCACAAATAATCTTGGGAGATTTCTAACAAATGCAAAGCTTGAACAGACCATTAACAGCTAACCAATGTTCAAGCCCAGGTCCCTCAAAACTGCTTGTCTTCTAGATAGAGAGTCCTGACCAATTCTTTTCCATGCCAACAAAAGGAGAGAGGAACAAAGATGGAGCAGTTAGCTGCAGAAGATAAAGAAATGAACTTTAAGAAGTTCCTGGTAGTTTTGGTTGGTTTGGTTTGGTTTGGTTTGTTTTTTTACATTATTTCTCTTATTTTTCACTTTTTCCTTAATTTTTGTAAGTTAAAATTCTTGATTGGTTGTATTCATATATGATGTAATCTGAACACGTTGATGGCTGTAACTTTTCTTCTTAACAGACTTTACTCCTTACTATGCCTGTCACTAGTTTAAGCAATCTGTGTGTAATTGATTTCTTCAGTAAAACAGATAACATTTGCTTAAAGCTGTTCTGATGGCTTTACAGCCTCTACATTAGCAACAGCACTTCCGCCTCCACTGGCATTCCAGTAAAATATAATAATTATACATCCATCATAGACAAAAAGATGAAAAGTGAACAGGGAGAGTCAGGGTTGCATTTTCTCTGAGTTCAGCGCAGCCTGAGTGTCAGATTGTTCAGCTCTTACTGTGGTTGCATGAAGTGACTGCTAAGGGTGTCCCTCTCCCTGGCCCAATGCCATGTAGTTTTCTGTTCACTGATTTAGTATCACAACCGATGATATTTCTGATTCAGAAATAAATGAGGCTTTAATTGCCTTGCAGGTAAATTGACTTATTTTTAACTTCAGCAGAAACATTTCTCTAGCCATAAATAAAACAGAATTTATTTTGTACAATGTAAAATAATGTCTTTTACATGTAGTACTTCAGATAATTAAAACAAAACAAAATACAAAACCATCCCTCAGGACAAAATGGTTTTGCCTGGAAAGGACATAAGAAAGGGAAATAAGACAGATGCATGGAGGAACTTAATTGTACCATACAGAGAAGACTCAAGGGATTGCAATGTGGCCTCTCTTCTCTCCAGCATTCTGTGGATTGCAATTAGGCATCAGTGTGCTGGACAGTGGATGTACCCTACTTAGAAAGGAAAGGCTGCACACAAGAATTTTTAAGTGATTTTATTATTATATCCATAGCAATCACTACAGACAGATTTCTAAAACAATGAACTTCTCCAATTTAGCACATATGAGGACATAATATTTCCACCTTCCAAGGATAAGCAGATGTGTGAGTGACAAGACAGGTCAGGCTGCAACAGACAGTGCATAAACTATATTCTCTTTGCTTGTAATCTACTCAGTTTTAAAGAGGAGAAAAGTGTATTTCCATCTCACACTTTTCCTCAGAAATCAGAAGTAAGGGAAAGCCTTCTTGTCTGATCCTCTTTCTGACCCTAAATAATAAACATAGTCGTGATGAGTGAAGGTCATTCTCATCAGGCGCAGAATAAAAAGTTCTTGGAAAGTAATACTACTGCATCTGCGCTGAATTCAAGAAAGAACAGAAATGCATGCTTAACTTAGGTATACTCCTCAGGGGTATAAATGATTTCTGGATTGGGGCCAGAGTGTTCAACACCTTACAAGATCTATCCCAGGGTGAATACGCTGGGGGTGATCACCTGAAACCGAATTCTGCTGTATAGCTCATTACCAGTATCTCAGCATGTTTCTGCTGCTGGGTGCCCAAGCCCGGATTCTCCCCTCAATCTACCCGGGTGTATGCACACAGGGCAGTGATAAAGGCACATAGGAGGCAGTTGCTCTATGTGTGTGTATATGCTATGCAAAGAATAAATATTTACAGCTCAGGGAGTATCCTGCAGAAACACCTTCACTTCTCCCCCTGCTTTGCCTTTGTTTTTATTTTTAAAATTTAAGCTTTCTTTTCTTGTGTGTGTTTTAAAGGAGAGAAAAATATGTGCTGTAAGCTCACAAAGTGATTATTTCTCAAATCCAGGATGTCAGGGGAGAGTGAGGATTCTAAGCAAGCTGAATAAATCGAATATGCAGAATGTTAAAACAAAAAATGGTGTGTTTCATATTGATGTGGCAAAACCAGTCTGGAAAATTTAAATCCCAGCTGAGATCTGACTCTTGTGTGGCTTGTAGATGCACTTTAAGGCAGAGCTACTTTCCGTTTTTGTAGAACAAATATGTCTGATAAAAACATTTGGAATAGTCACTAGACTGGAAAGCAGAAGATGGAGCTAGTCCAGCACGTAATATTTTGCATTTTGTTTTTTGTTTCATTATTTAACTGCTCATTCACAAAACTATAAGCAAGAATCTGTGCTGGTTAAAATATTAATACTTTAAATAGTAATTTTTTCTTTTTCACTGCAAAGATGACTGATGTGGTTTGGTGTGATACAATCTTACATCCCAAATAACTTCTTAGGGAAATGTTATAGGCTGGTTTAAAATGGCAGTACTGAGGGTGTGGTTTTTTTCCCTTCAGCTTGCAGAAGGTGCTAAAACAGTGATCCTCAGCTGTGAGGATCTCAAAACCTCTTGCTCAGAATTAAGATTCATGGCAGTTTAGTGAGAGCAGAAAAGATCTCTGTGTGAGAGGCAGCTGATATTTTTCTCCCACCATAAATCTTGATTTCAAAACTCTGATTTCAGAAGTGGGAAAACTGAAGCCCAAAGAGCTTAAGGGGAAAACTTAAAAGCACTTATTTGGCCTAGATTCAACAGCGTTAAACTAGCTTAGATACTTGGGCACCTAAATACCACCAACTCTCAAAGACTTTCATATTATGAGCTCTGAAAAATTAGAATATGCAGATTTGATCATATTGCCCCTTTGGCAAGGAGGATTCAGGCTGAAAGTATGTGAGGGGGAGAAGATGGCCAAGATCTGATCTGAACACATCAGTGTAACTAAAGACGCATTTTAAAACTGATTTAATTATATCAGTTAAAAAAACTTGGCACAGTCTCAATTCATCTTGCTTCTATTGACTTAGCTAGAAACTGTAGTCTTAGAGTGTATAGAGCTGTTTGGTGTGGAACCTGCCTGACTTCTCCCTGATTTTTAACAGATTGCGGAAATGATGCCTCCTGGACCACTGCAAGCGTTGCCCAAGGAGCCAGGCAAGGCTTCTCTCTGCCTCTTTCTCCTTATGCCTGAAATATATGTAGTGTTGGACTTGCCATCATTTTATGGTTATGTTAGCAGTCCTGAGACAGCAGCAGACAATGCAATGATTTGCTTTCTCTTCAGCACAGGAAAGGAGAATAGAGAGCTCCACGTATCAGAACTCACTATTGCTGCTGCCAAAGCATGTCCAAAATGTTTACTTACAAAAGAAAGGGTGCATCTACTGCTTTGTGATTTCTGAGCCACACTGCAGAGCAAATACGGTCACTTTGGATGATCTGGTCCTTGGTTTGGTTTGATCCTGCTCCATGCCCTTATCTGCAATGCACTTGTCTACCACTCACGCACGTTTTAGCATCAGCTAGAAACAGCATCCCCATATCAACAAAATGCTGCAACTGAAGATCTTATGGGATGAATGTGCAGGCTCTGTCTAGCCTTTGTCACAGATTTCTCATCCTTGTTTTAAAGGATGTGAGTAGAAGGTGTGAACACAAATGATCGATTCATAAGGATGATGGATTGTATTCTACATTGCCATTCATAAGCTAAGAAACCTATTTCCAATAAGAATCAAATTGCAGTATCAAATCTAAAAATAGCTTGTCACTATGACCACACACTTTTTAAACTGTTTAAAATAGTTTTATTCTCCCTATTGAAAGACTCCTTAGGCTGGAACAGTCAATGTGTACTTTAATCCACAGAGCTAGATCTGTAGTGGATAGCTGCTATCACATTTTTTACTCTTATTCCTAAATGACTTACACAAATCATAGCTAAGGAAAGCCATTTCTGTGTATGCTAACTTGCACCTGATTCTCACTGCTGAAGAAACACCTTTCCTAAAATTTGTGGAGCAAAGCTCTTTCACTGCCTCTGGCTCCCTGCAGCAACAAGGGCTGTAGCTTTCCTTTTCAAAGATGTGGAAAGAGGCCAAAATATACGACAGCTTGCTTAAATGGGACTTCAAATATGTTTAAGGTCATATTCTTTGTTTTGATGGAGTTTTATTTTTTAAAAAAAAATAAACCCAAACCAATTTATCAAAATCATGAGACTTCAGCATTTAATTACTAAATTCTTTCATGAACCTAGAATTGCTCCAGAAACATATGTTTAACTTCTCCCTCACTGAGACACTCAAGAAACATCTTTTCCTAGACTTAGAGCTTTTCGGTCTGTGCAATAATCAAAAATGTAGAACTGATGTTCAAGCCCAGCTCTTCCAGAGGGCCTGGTACCAGTGAGTACTTGCTGCTGGAGAACCAGTCCAGTAAATAAAATTTCTTAAAGTCTGGACACTGTACAGCTTAGTTTCCTTCTTGGAAACACAATTGAGAGTTTCCATGAGATACCACAGCTAGCGATGACTCTTTCCCCTTTTCCATTACCTTTTAGGACTGAATTATTCCAGGTATCTCTTATCTGTTTCCTGTCCTTTGTCCTTTCCAGGAACTAAAATGGAAACCATAGAGCTGTTCAGCATTTCATACCTAACTGGTAGAGGAAATTACACAACAGAATCATTAGGAAGAAATTTTATTTCTGTGTTGTTTGGGCTTGGTTTTTTGTTGTTTTGGGTTTTTTTTACCAAGAAAAAAATATCTGATACCTTTATTCTATTTATTTTTTAAATTTAGCAGGGAACTTTTTATTTGTTACGTATTTCCCAGAGTAAGCTCTGAGTAATGCCTGCGATAGTAGAACCTGTTGCTAATGCTTTCTTGGCCTTCTTTGTGTCACAACCCTTATTATCATCATTCATTTTCTTCAATTCCTCTCACCTGTTACATAGTGATTTTTTAAAGCAGGACTGACATGTAATGTATTTTTTTGGTGTCTCATCAAATTGGGCACTTAGCCTTAGATAGGACGGGAATATTAATGTTAAATAACAACAATAGAAGTTTGAAGTTTGGAAGTTCAGACACTTTTGAATTATGCCCACGGGGAGAGAAAAAAAGCCACAGCTAGGTTTTTTACTATGTTGTTCAGAGAAGTTGAGGGAATGAGGATTACTTTTTAATCTTCTCATAAATCCAAAATGGCTGAAGGAATTTTGCTCAAACTTAAAAAAAAATCACTTTGGGAACAAGTCAAAGTGTGCTTTTTAATAGTAACCGTGTAATTTACCATAAAGAGTTTGACAACTGAATTGAGAAGTGGAATTAAATTTAAAAATGTATTTGAGTGTGCTATCTTTCTCTGCAATGGCAAGAAATTTTTTCATAGCATATGTCCAATCTTTCACTTAAAAAGGCAACTAGTGTCGAGCCTGCTATTTTCTTGATGAATGAAAACAGTTTTCTCCTGTTGAACTGATAATAGGCTTTTATTATACTAACATGAAGACATCTTCACCAAATCTATCAAGAATCCAGTGTGTAAGTAGAGTATACAAGCTATCTACTGGCACTTTTCCCGGGAAACTGATTTATCTCTTCAGCAACAAATAGCTACTGCTACTGCTTAATCGGGCATTATTTGTGAAATGTCATTTTAATGGGGACACATTTGGTCAGTGTCAAGTGACTTAAGTAATATTTTAAGTATGAAATTCCATGCTGAGATTCTAAACTAAAGAAGTGTGACATTTCAGCTCTGGTATTTCGAGATGGAAACTAACACTTCAGTGTACCATGTACTCAACCGTGCATTGGTGCATCAGAACTCATTTGGCCTGCCTATACAGTTTTTAGCTTTTGTAAAAACTTGGTGAAAAAAATGTCTTATGTTTCATAACTGTAAAATAAATATGAAATCATTAAGGCTGATTAAAACTCAGTTTCTGAATCTATATTAAAATTGATTAGAAGATTTCCCAGTCAGGTATTACATCTGAGTTGGGAGGAGATTACAAATGACTAAGCACTGGTCTGCACCTATGATCTTTTTGGAATTAGCTGTGGTCTCCAGTGCTTTGCCTTATGAGCACTGGGCTGCAGCACTACTGCCCATTAGGCGGCATGAGGTAAGTACTAGGATCTGGTAAGTATAACAGATGAACTGATCACGCAAATGTGACTTCTGAGTAGAGGTTTTTACAGTTGCTTCATGTACAGAATAAAGGAAATATAAATTATCTCATACTAATTTATTTGAGACAAATAAAACAGGAAAAAAACCTGAGGTGATGTGATGAGGACTTGTAAGACAGTACTCTCTTGCACAGTGGGAGAAGAAAATTCATGCTATTGCAGGCCTCCTCAAAGGCATATTCAACAGAACCACTTTAAGTCTTTCGTCAACAGAAATCTTTATATCCCACGACATTACACTGATACTGAAGGGCCAGAGTTGAAGTTGTTGTAAGGATCTTTCATGAATTTTTCTAACACTTTGATTCCACAGAGAATCAAGATCTTTATCATAACCACCTCCTCAAAGGCGAGAAAATACTTTTTATGCTCATAAACTTAATTGTGCTGTGGAAAAAAAACAGGGAGCTGATTATGCAAGGAGTTAGAATTAGACACACAAACCTGATACTTCAACATTGCTTTTTTAAAAAAGTAGATGTAAGTTATTATTTAATAAAAAATATACATGATTAATATATACTTGGGTTTTGCTGGTTTTTTACAATTTCTTTTAAGGCAGCAGTACTCTACAAAGACATTGTCAAGAGCACTGTTATTAAATAATTCTATAAAATTTGTGACATAGATTATCTCAGTAGAATATTTCATGCTTTGTGTTTTCCCTACTTCTAATACTCTAAGGTGCACTTGTTAAGATGAATGAAACCTAATTTTCTGTGTTTGAGATAATGCCACTACTGTATTTTCCACTATGACAACAGAATTAGTAATACAAACAAAAATATTGTTAAATAGCAGATCATGAGGCAGAATCCTAATGCTGTGAACTTACACACTAAGGTGATGGAAATATAATGCTACAGATACTGTGAACATATTGAAAAAAAACCAAACTGTATCCTCATCATAATATTTTAGGACTTACTGAGAAGACCCTGTTAAAGTAAAAAAGCCTCCCATGACACTAAAATTGATATCCATTTTAAAGCCCTTTGTTAGTGTTAGCATGTGTAAGAAAACATCTTGACCATAGATGACAATCAAGTCCATAGCATTCAATTTGAATCATTGTGCAGGAAGATGTGTATTTTATGTAGGCATGTTAAAAAAGCTGAGGTATAAACAAATATGGTTATAATTTTTAATGAAACTTTCCTGAGTGAGAAGAGTTGGTTAAATAGCCTAAAGCTATGAAATGGGGTCTTTTCACTCTGTTTTTAAGAATGCAGCTTGTGTACTGCTGCGTTTGCTTGATTTCTGCTGATTCTATTATTTTTATTTTTTTTTTCCTGAGAAAAGGAGGATGGAAGATTTTGTTTTTTCTGATGTTTACCAACCAATCAATCAGCCTCATTTTGATCCCTGGGAAAATCATGAATCAAGTTCTCTTTGAAAACATTTTTAAGCTCATGAAGGAGAAGATGATGACAGAATAGCCCACATGGATTTACCAAAGGTAAATCAGCTCTAACTTCCCTGATTGATTTCATAAAATGACTAGGTCTTTAGATGACAGAATAATGATGAGTGCCATCTGTCTTCGCTTTACCAAAGCTTTCACCAGAGTATCCCACAGCATCCTTGTATCTGAATTGGAACATTCTGGTCTAAACAGATGAACTATGAGGTGTATGAAAAAGTCTGTACTGTGGGGCAATCAGTGCACAGGTGGAGCTCCTCAGAGACCTGTCCCAGAACCTGTCCTGTTTAATGTCTTTATCCATGACCTGGAGACAGAATGACTGTGCACACTCATCTAGCCTGCAGACAGAAGCAAATTGGGGTACGAACTGACCTGCTGCAGGAAAAGGAGCCTTTGAATAGGCTGGTGGTAACCTCATGAATTCAACAAGGACATATCTGTGACGGTAGAACTGCTTAAAGTGCTACATGCTGGGGACTGGCATGATGGGAAGGAGGTTTCAGGCAAGGGGAGGGAAGTTTTAGGTGTCTCCTCTAGTAGTAAATATCTGGGAAGGACAAGCTTTGTATCTTGAATGATTGTAAGAGTACAAGAGAGAATTATGAACTCTTTATGGAAAATCTGGTCTGGAAAGTAGGATAAGATTCTAACCCCCTGCTTAAGACTTTGTTGATATCCCAGTGATGGTAGAAAAGACTTTTGATTGCTATTTGTTACAATATTTTAATTCTATGATGTAGGATTTTGCAGGTGGCCTAAAAGAGTGACGAAGTAATTCTGTAATAAGAAAAAATGTGTTTGGTTTAATTTGCTGAAGAAGTAGACCCTGCCTTTGCCTTTTGTCAGATCTATATGCTTAGAACTAGCTTGATTAAAAGTTTGAAATGTGGATTCATACTTCTGACTTCTATTTCAGGCTGACAGAAAACACTGGAATTTCCTTTTTAGCTTTTCCTTACCATGCAGAAGCAATTAAGTTACTGGGATTATCTGTGCATTAGCATCAAACAAATTCCCTACTATCACATAGTACTGGATATTGATCTCTCCTCTCCTTTTCTGTCTTTTTTTTTGGCAAATTATTATTTGTGGCCTTGGCTCATTTAAGTAAGAAGAAAAAACCCACATACTTTTCTCCACTTCATAGGGAAATTTAGGCATTTACTAATGATGATTGATACATTGGGCGCCTTAAAATTAGATTCAGGTTAAGTGCCTAACCTGAGTGAACTTGATCCCACCCTCAGTCTTTAATGGATTACAATGATATTCATTTTACAGAAAAGCTCACTTAGAATGTGTGTTATCAAATTCTATTTGAAATTTTTGAAAGCAACACTTTCATGCCTGCTCTCATTCAGTCAAATGAACTTACAGGCAGCTGTCAAAAAATATTCTTAAGGACAGAAGTCGTAATTCTTCTGTTTCTACAGTGCCTTGGCAGTGCAGTTTTAACCTGTGACAAGGCCTTCTGTGTGTTTGTTTCAATATGTGTAGTACTACAACTCACAGTAAAAATAAGATGATAGATCTGTTTATAAATGAATGAAATATTTCCTTCTATCAACTAGCCAGGCAAAATGGAGAATACAAGTTTTTTTAATAACAGAGAGAATAAGTACCAATTTTTAGGTCATTAACTTTGCTTTACATTCAGATCATTAACATATTTTCTGCAGTTTGCAATTTGAGAAACCAAACATACTAATTTTGTGTCTGAGGTGGTAACTGGTTTCCATATTCCTGTAACATGACTCTAACTAAAATATATCGTGCAAAACTAACTTAAAGAACAATGAGATTAAGTATTCTTTGATTTAAAACTATTAAACAACTGCATTTTTTAAAATTTCCTTTACTAGTGCTCAATTTGGACAATAACAATTGAAATAAGCTATTTATACTTTCTTTGATTCTTTGCTTTTTGCCTTGTATGCTTTCTTCCCTAGAATCTAGGAAGTCAGATGGAATCTTTCCTGTGGTTTCCAGGGCATCATATCTCTTCCCAAGTGAGATGGTAGTCCAGGAGATGGGAGAAGAGACACATATCAACTAGGTTAAGGGAAAAGATGGGTGAATTTTCCTGTTATTTCTTGGGATTTTCTGCATAAGTGATTCTCAGCATAACATATGTACTCTGGAGGTGGTGTGTAGTTATCATGAATCCATTTGGCATTCATTGTAATGGCTGTGATCGTCAATCCGATTAGTACTTATATAGATGTCAATGATGTTCCATTACAATTTATTATTAGTTAATGAACACCTATATTAGGCTTATACTACACTCATTTTAAAAACTGCTTAAAAGGGTTAGCCATGAAGTTTAGTGGCAGCCAAGTTCTGTCTCAAATCAATCCTCAGCTTCCTGCAAGGCTTATCTCCAAAAGTGAAATCCTACTGCTGTAAGATCCCTGCTAGGGGACAGAGATCTCACAGCCCTACTTTTGGGATGGGAATGATACAAAGATCGCTCAAACAGTGCTCTCCAGCTCCTGGGTTCTCCTGCCTCCATCCTCTGCCTGCCTGCTTGGCCATAAGCTACCAGGCTGTGGCCCTGTACATTGTTTTTACATGTAGTGTTAGGCAGGCAACAGAGCTGCTTCCCAGGAGCAACGACAGGAAGGACTTTGATTGTTCCAGCAGTTATCCTAGATATAACCAAGAAGCCAGCTGCTGTGCTCACCCAGCATCGAGTCCAGCTTTTCCTGCCATGTCCTTGTTGTAGGATTCAGGCTGTCACTGACAGAGCCAGGAGATACTGCTTCCAGAGAAGTAGCTCAGTTGTCCCTAATCAAGTAGGTAAGTCATAACAGACTTTTCCTCATAGAATGCTAAGGTCTCTCCAGTCAGCTAGTCAGCACTGGCTTGACTTTGTATGGTGGTTGATCTTCCCTCTGATAGACACTGAAAATCTATGACAAAAGAAATAATTTTTTATAATTTTAAAATAAACCCTGACTTAGATTAATTATCCTTATTTTTCTCCTATCTTCCCATTTTTAATAATTTTTTAATATTGCTATTATTTTCTCTCCTGGGAAACTATCTTTAGGATCACTGGACTACTACAAAGTCTGTTTCGGGCAATAGTTTTGAATGGGAACATAGGCAAACAAGTTGTCACAGGAACGGCTTGTACAGTTAGTTTGTATCAAAATAAATGGGGAAATAATAAGTGATGTTTGCATATCACTGCTGATACACAAATCGTTGTGCGTATGTCTGCTGATACTGCACATGAATCACTTTGCATGAAATTATTAATGCTCAGAAATCATGACAGTGAAAGCATCTGCAGTTTTGATAGGAAAGCAGATGAGGTTGAGGTTGTTTCACAGAGCTTGGTCAGGCTGAGCCCAGGGTGTTCTGTGGATGTCTCCCAGCTGCAGCTTTTCTCTGCTTCCACTCTGACTAGCACCCTGGGACTGCAGGGGCTTTATAATCTCTAAGGAAGTTCCCTACCTATTTCTTTGGTATCACTTTCTGTATTCCAGCTATAGATATATGGCACTCTTCATTTATTTCCAGCTGTTGTTAACTCTTAATTGTGGTTTAGCATCATGATTTAATCTTTGAACACAAGTCTTCATTTGCCCTTGAACTATTTCTGCGTTACAAGTCTCCAGCAAAACAACTAAACATGGTCAAAATGATTCTATGATTCTATGGTTCTATGATTCTATAAAAATGTATTTTTCTTGAAAGCTTTTTCTGTGTCCCTTTATTACCAACACAAGCTCCTTTTTGTTTAGTTTTTTTTGTACCTTTAGACAAATCCATATTTGTCAGTCCACCACTTGCTCCACCCTTTTCACTGGTTCTTCCATAATTCTCAATTCTAAAGTTTAACATTTTATTAGTTAATATTTTGTCCAAATTCTTTTACAATTGTTGAGACATTCCTTTTTGTGGTTCTCCGCACAAATTTTTTCCAGATCCTGTCAGTTCAAAATCCAGCTTCTAAATTCTCCTTTGGTTATCACCCCAGCCATGCCAATTATCTTTTTTTTCACCCTTCAGTGAAATGTGAACTGCTTCTTGTTGCTTTTGAGATCCTACACAATCATGCTGCTGAGTCAGAAACTTGCATCTCCCATCCTCTTTACTTTGCCACCATCATTCCCCATTCCTTGCATTTTAAACATCACTGTGCTTTTGTGCCTTCTTACACCATCAGCATTGTCTCAAAGCAGATCCACAAGGCTGCAACCCTAACTTCAGATTCTTATCTTTTGCAATACTTACCAAAAGGCTTTAGGACCAATACCGAGAGAAGAGCAATTTAAATTTGGCTGTGAATAAATAGGGAAGGATGCAGTATTATTCTCTTTTTCTTCTGGCTCAAGCAGATGTTCCCTCAGAAGGAAATTTCTTTGTTAAAAAGACCATGTCTCCACCACACATCTGGACAGCACCCAGCACATTATTGGTGCCAATGGAATGTAATAACAACAATAATAATAGCCCCTATCCAGAAAACCTCATTAAGGACCTCAGGTATCCCTTGAGTTAGGTATTGATCCATGTAAGGGATCGCTGTGTCATGCACTTACATGAAAGGCCAGATTTAAATCCTCCAAAAAGCCACAAGAAAGCTCACATTACATCTCCTCAAGAAGCTTGATTAAATATGAATTTAGTTCAAGGTCTGAAGTTAGATATTAAAAGACCAGAGGATATTTTAATCAAAATTTGGACCCTTTCACATGGTGGAATCTGTGATGTTTGTTAGGTGATACTGACACAGATTATTCACTGATGCATTGTGATTCCACATCTTGTGACCATAATACTTGCATGTGAATGATTAATTACAAAGTGTATTTGATTTTTTTAAAGGGTTTACCACATTTCTTCCACTTCTGCCTCTGCAGTCTGAGATTGCAGTCTAAGAGGCGTATGCCTTTAATGTTTTGGTTTTGTTAGAATTATATCAGATGTAACAATTCACAAGCTATTTAGCTTTTGGATTAAAATAGGTAATTGTTGTTTGTAAAATATTATGGCTTTAAGTCTATTGCAACTTTAAACATTTCAGTGTTTGCTTCAAGGCATGAGGAGACAGTGACACAGCTCATTTCCTCTGCTGAGTTCTCTTTGCTGCCTTGTACAACACTTATTTCAAAGCACGCCACAGCTTAGAACTGTCGTGATCCCCATTAATATAAAATCATTGACCTCTGCTCCTGCTGGTGTGACTAAATTACATTCTGCTGCTCAGCAGCAGCCACATATGGGGCCAGCTCTTTTAGTCATGGCCAGGTGCCTTGATGTCAGTGCTGCCCCTCCTACGCTCAGGGTTTTCCTTTAATGAGGATTGTGCACCTTCAAAGATTGAGGAAACCCACTCCCAGTATGGCAGCATTTCTAATGGCATCTGGTCTTATCGCACAGTAACTTGGTGTTGTAGGAAGCTGTGGAGTGAGGCTTTATTTTTCCCCCTCAGTGAGGTATTGTGAGAGTTCAGGGTTTGGAAGCTGTGTTCTCCCTTGATCGACAAACCCAGGACACTGTGAACAGAAATATCACATTTTTATGAAGCTCTGTAGTGCTGTGTTAAAACAGTATCCCGTATCATGTCTAAACCTGGCTGAGATTCCTCTCACCTTCTTGTTCATGCTACTCAAAATTAAAGTGCACTTTGCACAGTTTTATAGTCCGCACATTACTGTGTTCTTACAAAAAAGGGGGAAAAAAGAGATTTTATAGGATTGATTAGGATTCATACAGCTTCTGAGTGTGGTCAGCTTTCCTCACTGTGTGGTCTTTTTTGCTGTTTCTTCCCTGACCCTTTTCACCCACCCCCACTCCCTCGAGACACTGTGCTTTGTGAGCCATGGTGCCTTTTTTGCCTGTAAGCTCTGTTCACTACAAATGGGCCTGAGCAGAAAGTTTTTATACTAATTTTTCCTAAACTTGGCATTGTTCAACAAGGAGATATTTTATGTCCTGGTCTTGCAACAAATTAGGCAGTTGCAGTCTTTGGCACCTATCAGAGAGATCAGATATTAATGGTAATATCTGGCATAACATTTAACTGCCACAGAAATTGCCAGTGCACTCATTCTGAGTCCAGTCCCACCAAATAGTATTCATCACATCGAGCTTGTGGTGATGTTAAAGTGAATTAGAAGTGATTATGTCCTTCTTGATGGGAGTCAAATTCTTATAGACCTTATCGCATGAGAATAAGTAACAGAAGAACTTGGCACAAGAAGTTTTTAAACAAGAAAACCAGAAAATGTTTTATGGAATGTGTACAAAGGCATCTTTCTTCTGTTTAAAATAAATATCTCTGTGTCAAAGACTTAAACATCATTGCTTATCACTATTTTTTCATACTTGAAACTACTGCATGATTTTATTTTATTTTAATTTTGCAAATAATTTAAATCTGACACTATTTATTTTTTTTAAGGACTTCTGGAAATTTGTATTCTCTGTACAAAACAATCACATAAAATAACTGTAAGTTTTGTTGTTGACTGCAACAACCACATTGCATATGTTCGTTGTCGTATTCTCCCTTGTGCTCCCAGGGAAAGGTAATGCTGACCAAAAAATGATCTCAAAAGGAAAATTGAAAATTTAGAATTTTCTTGTTGGCGTGTACCAGTAGCCAAATTGCAGATAAATCGTTGTAATACAAAGGAACAATTCCTCCTTTTTCTTTTGTGTGCACGTGTGAGAGGGGGAGGAGGAGGTTTTTAATTTTGTTTTGTTCTATATGAAAGGTAACATCTGGATTAACAACTTGCTTCTGAAAGCTGATACCCAAACAGAGTGCTTTCTTTGCTGAGAGATGTCCTAACCCCAGTCACACGACTGCTAATTTGGCTTTTCTCTTAATCTCTGCAGAACTTGCTGAACAGAAGTGAAACTATGTGCATGCTAATGGCTCACTTTCTACGTACTCCCCTCTCTCCCTCAGAGTGTCTGGTGTGCAAAGCCGAGCTGGAACAAAGATACACTAATTATTCTCCATTAATTTGTCTGCTTGAATGGTCCTAAATACCAGAGTGATTAATTAGCGCAAAGCAGCCAGGGCAGGATGTCACACCCTTCTCTGCGTTTAAGTGTCGGCAAGGTTGTGCTCAAGTGTTGACAACAGCATATCTTTAATTTTCTGCAAGAAGAAAAGTTTAGTCAGTACAATTAATTTGAGCTTGGCTAGCTTGCAGGAATAAATGTAACATGTGGAATAATACTGCTGCTAAGGCAATATTTTGCATCCTTAGGGTACAGTAAAACTTTTTGGCACCTCAGTTATTGAACACTGGTTTTCTATAGTTGTTTCAATTTGGTTTAATTACTTTTGTGCATTTTGCAGCTAAAAAGTGGATCATAAAACAGTTAGAAATTATTACCTTTAATGACTGGAAATGGGATATACATGAATAGCTTGATATGATAGATGAAGTAAAGAGAGACAAATATCGTCAGTTCAGTTTCTGAATCATCTTAATTCAGTTTTTATTTCATGCTGACTTGCCCAAAAATGTATGTCAACATCATCTAAAAAAGCCCAGACTACTTTGTAGTACTTCAAGTAAATTAAGCAAAATAACTTGAAATTAAAATAAACTTAGTCCAGTAATATTTCACCTGAGATCAGCACTTGTGCTGTCCTTCTGTTTTCATATTGAGCTGTTAAAAGAATAGTTAACAATACAGTTCTCTAAAATTAGCTCCACAATAATGGTAAGATTTATATATACACATTTGTGGACTGTATAAGAGAATTGTTTTTGTTTAGAAAGCATAGTACATAAAATAAATCATCAGTTGTAGTAGCACTGGTAATCGTAAAACTTACTGCATTCTCAAGTCCTTGTGCTTTGTTTGGATTTTTTAAACCACTTCTTGGAGCATAATTTTTTTCCTTAGGGGGAGGAGTTATAAAGCAAAAGAGGCCCTAGACATTAGACAATGCTTGTGACCTTTTAGCAGCTACCGTCATATAAACCCCTAAAGGGGCCATACCAGAAGCTACAGAGAGAGCTTCATCTCTCCTTACATTGTTAGTTGCTATTGTTCTCCTTGTCAATTAATTCCCCATAATAAATGTTTGACTATGCTGTGGCTGATACAAGCTGCTTCAATGTATGTTACTTTCCACCAAAAAAGACTCTTTATCATTCATTGCTGTGTTTCAGCCATCAGTGTATATTTTTCTTTATAAGTGAATTCTTTATTCAGCTATATGAGTGCACAGAAGTTCTTATGTTACAATGAGGGTTTGGGGATGGGTTTAACTAAATGAGGAGCTTAAATTGACAAAGCTTATGCATATCAAGTTTTGCAGAAAGATGCAAATGCTAGGATGCATAGTGAAACATCCAAGTATGATTAAGTCAGGTGTTGCAATCATTATGGCACCTACATGTAAGAAAACAACAGACACTTCTGACAAGAGCTACCAGTTGCTGGCTCCCTCTACGGTCAGTAAAAATAAGTAAACACAAAAGACTCTGAATATGAGCTGGAGGTCTCAGCTGTAAAGTACAGATGATTGAACTTTATTAAAAGAAAAAAGGAAGGTAAAGAAAATGTTGTTAAGAAGCACCATCCTTTTGCTGCTGCTTTATGTCTTGAATTATTCTGCTTTCCAGGTTGCTTGGTCTCTTCTCTCATCAATGAACAGTGCTGAGAAACTCTTATCCTCAAATCCTGATGTTCTTTTAGTTCCCTTGTACTAAAATTAATTCCCTACATTTTAGATTCTAGGTCCTAGCTGATAAATAGTGACTTGTTAAGATTGTCTTCCTTATGCCCAGTGATCTCATTTCAAAACCAAGATTTCCCCATTTCTTCTCTTTTAATCCTTGACTGTCCACACAGGTCAGTACACTGTATGCATCATATCTGTGGCTTCCAATAAGACAGCTCTATAATCGAGCACTTCAAATCAAAATGTCTAGACAGGACACTGGGAAAAGAGAAAATCAGAGTAATTTCAAACTCTTAGGTAGTTGGTTTGACCAGAGAAATGAGACCCAACTATTCAAATACACTCACTCCCTACTCTTATGAATATTAACTTTTGAGGTTTGTCCCAACAGCCTTGTCGTAGGCAGTGTTCTTCACACTCTCCTACTTAATCAAAAAACCAGCATCCATCAAGCTGTTGTGAAAATGAATGAGCTGCTTTGTGGGAGAATCAATTCAGTGTACTATTACAGGGCCATGATTGTTGGTAGCGATCCAACTTGGTTTTCTTGAAAGTTGCTAACTCTACAGCTAGTATCACTGCTCTCAATAGGACTAAACTAGTAAGTCACAAGTTATTAAGTCTTCTAAAGCTGTTACAAAACTTCAAGTGAGTGAAGAATAAGACATGAGCTCAGCAACATATACCTTGCCTCACTCACTGTTGTCTCACTCACTATTATTGGCTCTGAAATATTATTTGTGACAGAGTAGAAAGCAGTTTTGGAATATCTTAATTTTCTTAGCATGAACCATAATGTTAATTTCTGCCTTCAAGTGATATAGTCATGATTTTTCTTATAGAATCATAGAATGGTTTGGGTTCAAAAGGACCTTAAACATCATCTAGTTCCAGACCCCCTGCCATGCAGGGACACTTTCCACTAGACCAGGTTGCTCAAAGGCCCATCCAACTTGGTCTGATTTTTAATTTCTTCTTTCCTTTATATACAAAGTAATCTAAGTCCAAGGTATTTACCCAACATACATTGATATTGAAAGAAATCTGTTGTGTATTTGGTGCACTGGAAACGTTATTTTAAAGTGAAAAACTTACTCCTGTCATTTTCAAAGGTCAGTGGTGATGTCAGTTTACCTGCTATGTCAGCGCTGGTCAAATGAATCCACCCTGCATGGTGAGAGCAGATCCAGCTTGGGCAGGTGACATGTTAGCTGAACTGTACTAGCTGTTGCACCTCTTTTCTTTCATGCTTGTGTAATATTTTCATTTAAAACATCTCGCTTCATACAGCAATCAAATAAAAAGTCCATACTATACAGAGAAATACATGACCAAGTTCAGAGATGTCCAACATGTAAATGGTACAGAAATTCACTAATATATCCTTTGTAATTAACATTTTATGAGTTGTGTCTCTCCTTATCCCTCAGCAATTGATTTCAATTATTTGCTGGAGTCTACGGTAAACCAAAGGCAAAATGCAGCTGTGGTTCAGGAGGATATCTGGAGTGCATCTGAAGTTTGGCTGTTTAAAAAGCCCCAAAGTTCTGTTGTACAGCAAAGTATAAGCGTGAAGCATGGGCAAGACAGGTTAGCCCTTCAGTTTACAAATCAGCCCCCAATAAGAAACATCTAAATATGAAGCAGAATTCCAGTGAAAATTGGTATAGGGTCACTGATTGCAGAGAAACTGCATTGATTAGCAATACCTGTTTGAGTCCACACCTGCATGAGAGCTCTGTTTGTCACAGCAGGAAGATTTTACGTATATATATTTCAATAGAGTGAGCTCTGGGAGCTAGAGAAAAATAACTGCAGCTCTCTCTTTTGTTTTATTCAAAACCAGGCTCAGTGGCTACTTGGAATTGACAGGTCCAGCTGGACTTCCCCCAAAATTAGGGGCTCAGCATAATTTCTTTCATTGCAACATCTCCACTAATCTGTTGTCACCCATTTCCCCTGGTGAGATTCAAATAGGAAGTCTGGTCCTTTTGTGCTAAACTTACACAAAGTTAAAGAGTCCTTAGAGCAGCTGGTCCAGGCTCATAAGGATGAGACAAAGTAGAGTATGTAAGCCATGGGGGGTAAAACAAAAAAGAAAAAGGAAATTGCAGGTTATTGCAGGATCCTCTCCCATTATGGAAGAAGCTAAACCTGGATGCGGAAATTAATTCGATCCCCTCCTTTGGTGAAATTCATATTTTTTTCATTTCTACCATTTTAATTTTTTATCAAGATTTAGTCTAAATTGATGCTGTCGTTGGACCTCCCTCATTCCTTATTTACCCGCTACCCACTGCTTACTAACATTTGTTTTCTGATAATGCTAGAAAGATGGAAATTAAATTTCAATCTTGTTTCTGGAACAGAGCCTGAAGTGTTCTTAGCTTTAGCCAAGGAACATGTGTATTTCTTCTGATTCTGAAGGTCTAACTCCGAACAATTAGGCCAAGTAATGCCAAAACACAAGATGTGAGAGGCTATGGGAGAGAAAAATGGATTCTCCTGGACTTCTGTATATCTGATGTTGTCACTTCTGAAGGACAGAGATGCAGTAGCCTCAGAAACTTTCCTGTCAATAGAAGGTCTATGGGTGAGTTCTTGGGCTAAGAAAGAGCATAATCTCTGAGAGAGAAAAAAAGGGTTTGGTAATATATTAGCCTCTTTTACAACATATCCTAATGTATAGGGGAGAGAAAGAGATTAGTCTCTTTTCCATCATGCTGGCATATTATGGCATGCATGTATCACAGATGTAATTTGGACAGGTTTTGATTCTTATGCAAGGTTACATTAGAGAAATACTAAAAAAATCTATCCAGTTCCTGCTACCTGTTTGCAATCTTTTTATCCTCTGTCACATGACAATACTAAATAGATATGGTTGTATAAAATATAAATCTCTAAAATATGAGGATTTTATGTATTCTTTAAGAATTTCCATATATAATAAGAATTTGGAAAACTGCTGATTTTTTCCCTCAGAAATTGCTTCATTACAACAATTCAAAGATGTAAGTAAGAAAATTATTTCTGATATTGATGCAGAAGCTGAGGGCAGGACAGATCATCCAAGTTCCTAGGATCCTAGAGGAGAATGTATACAGAGGAAAGCAGAGTGCTTACATGCACAGGTTGATGATACAGCAGACACAAATGTAGCATGTCCTCCTAGCAGCATGTAACTTTGATCTCAGTGTTAGTCCCATTCATTCAAAAGGGAACTTCACAAGTCATCAGGGTCTGAATAAATTGCTCTGCTGACTCACAGCCTTGTGTAGGATAGCAGCTCTGACTAAATCGTGTGGACATGGCTTTACATGCTCAAATGCGTGCACATGTGTGCACATGCATGCATCTGCACACAGACAAACACAGAGACAACGGGCAGACTTGGCAGCATCCTAAGGGAGTAAAGATCTGCTCCAAATCCTGCCAAAACTGGCAACACTCTTTTGGCTGCCTTCGGTATGTATTTCTAGGCTGTCAGCCGATTTATTTACCCCCCAGTATGTGCTGTCACTCCTGATCACTTACTCACAAAGTGCTTTCAGAAATATGTTTACAGAAGAACCTCATTCTGACTTTCGTATTAGTGCAAATTAGTGGGAGTACTTTCATTGGAAGTGCTCTTGGGAGCCATTTTGGAAAGCTCTTGTTATTTGCTTGCTACTGTAAATTAATCCCAAATGTTTGCAATTATTCATGAGCCTAAAACTCAAACAAGACCTCTCCCCCTATCTCAGTGTTTATATAGTTTCCACAACCAGTTAAAGTGAACAGAAATAAGATATGGGATGTGGCCCCACAAATCCACTACTGCATGAAGGAATAAGCTAATATTGCTCTACAGTTGGGCACATATTTGCCACTCAGTTGATGTGAGATGTTTCCCTCTACCTTTACAGATAGGAAAGCTATACCACAGTTGTAGCAGAATAAGAGAATGACTGTGGGTAGCTTGTTCACCGTGTGTTCACTTTCTCTTGTGTAGTGGTCATTAGCCACACAGTTGGAGGATTAAATGTAGGCACAGATAATATTAAGGTAAATACTTGAATAGGTGGCTTTGACAATATATCACAGGGTAAATTGTTTTTGAGACTGAACCAAAATCCTGGGGACAAACTCCGTGGAATGTCTAAAAGTCACTCTGAAAATGGTAAAGCAAGAATATACCTATTAAAATGAATATTCTGTTCTGAGTGGTCATCAAACGGAAAAAAGCATCCTTGCACTATTGTACTATGCAGAGATCATTACACTCACAGAAGTTAAACTGAAAGGCTGTGGAGCTTTTAAAATTTGGGGGTTTCTTCAGCAAGATGAATTGCACAGAAAGAAGAGGGCCTGTGCGCTACATCATTCTGACTAAAGTTCTTGTGAAATAATGCAATTACTAGATGAGAAACTAAACAGAAATGTTCGATAAAATGTGTACATCTGCACAATGGAATAGTCCTTATATTTTACATCGAGTTACCTCAGGGTCATGGAAGGTGTTTTATTAGCACAGTCAACAATAATAGCATGATTTTTATTAGTAGGAAAAGATAGAGTGAGAGACTACTAATTATTTTTCAGCCTGAGGGGCATTTTTCCTGAAATGACTGTTAATTTGATCATTGTAGTGCAGTTCACAGATTTACATGAACTTATTTCAGTGTGACACATGGTTAAGAACTAGACTAAAAATGTTGCTTTATTAATGGTTTTCTGAGAATGTATTAAAAAGTGCTAACCATGTGGGTATAGGAATGATATTGATACTACTTAGAAGGTTGAATCTTTTTGGAAGTAGCTAGCCTGAAGCCCTTTCCATGTGATATTTTTTGTTCATGAAGTGAGATATTAAGCCTACAAGAATGAAATAAAATCGTAGTGAAATGAGAATTTGTTGGTGTTGTCTTAGATCTATGTTCAGTGATTTTTCTAGAGGTGGGTTGAGTTTTTTAGTTTTCTTTTTTTTTTCTATTTTAACTGATCTGGCAGATCTAGGAGCCGATTACTTTTCTAAGTAATTATTGAATCAATACATACAGCCTAGATGTTTATGTATGTATGTATGCATGTATAAATATAAATACACTGTTAACAAATCTTCCACTAGATGTGACAAAAAATTCTGGGAATACATTCCAGGTTTTAGCATTTTTAAACACTTCGGCATTTTTCTTACCTCAGCTATCTCGTTTCCTTTTCAGCCCACATACACACATCCTTTAAATCCTGAGGAGAGCAATATATGCAAGCTGAAAGGCTTTTAGTTTAGATTAAGAGAAACTGCAAGATGAAAGAGAGCAAAGTCAGAGTCTCCACAAGGACAAATAGTTTGCATCTTCTTTGTCACATGCTGCCTTCACTTTTCCTTGCAAAGTGATAGCTTCCTTTGCTGGTGGGGACTTTTTAGAAATGTAAAACTTCAGCATGCAGCAATTAGTCCCTATTGCTGTGTGCAACTGTCCAGTGTGTGGACCATGAAGATGTGTTGCACAGCTGTATTTTTCATCATGCTGTGGCAGACTCCAACACATGGTACAAGTGAAGTACTACCACATGGTCGTATGAGCATTACCTGAGTTGCAATCTGAAAAATTTGATCTTTTCAAAATCCATTTTCATTGCCATCTGTGGTAAAAGTTGTAGAAGAAACTCCCAGACTGGGGTAACAGAAGTTCCAATGAGCTGGCAGAGTATTTCCTCACTTTTCTCTTCAAGACCATGCATGTTTAGTGATTATTCTCCTTCTCACTCGGGAGAGCACTGACAGTAGCGTTCCCCAGGCTGAGGTGACTGTAGTCCAGGACATTCACCTTCTTTCTTAAATATCTTATTTACTTGCAGCTCAGTCTGAATTAGGGGGTGTAAAGTAAATTCCTGCCTAGATTGCTAATTGCCACTCCCCCACAATCCCCAGATCTCTTCAGCTGCTGTAGATAACTACTGTCTTTTTGACTGCTTTGAGGTCCCGGTTTTGGTCCTGCCTGCCTCCAATCACTGCTTGCTCATCAGCAAACCTAAAAGTAATATTTCCTCTTTGTAAGAAGGCTTATATAGGTACTAATTGCCTCTCGCAGTAGCAAGAGACAGAAGTATTTTTATCTGCCTTTTTCTGTCTAGATTTGGTGAGGAAGAGGAACACAATTATGCAAAATAATGTTTAGCAAATTCCCTACTCCTAACAGAGACAATTATATTTTCAATGATATTGTATAACTGTGAGTTCCTATAAGAACTTAGCCTGGACTTATAAAATCTTTTAACTGAGATATTTGAGATATTATGATTTGACATGGATGGTCATGTCTCAGCTTCCAATGCACTGATATCAGAAACCTGCCCAGAGCCTCTGTCTGGAAATACGCTCAGACAGAAAGACTGCAAGTAGGCAGAAAGCTAAAGGATAAACTATTGTACCCCTGTTGCAGAAGAAAATAACACCATGGGTCCAAAGAAGCAAAGGAAAATACAATAGCTCAATCCTGCTGGGATAGCACAAGGAGGCAGCTCCCTTCCTAATGATGCGTGACCATTACCACCACCTTTACTTTGCTATGGGTCTTAATTCTGAAGAATGAAGGTGATGGAAATACTATTTAGAGTTGCCTTTCTTTCTGTCTCCTTTTATTCCCTAAGGTAACCTTTGTCATAGTTGAAAATTTTAGTCAGCTATCTTTTCAAGTTCATTGGTGGGCACCCACAGTTATCTGCAACTTATACAGACTTATTCTCATCTCTTACTGATGCCTTAATCATGAGACTGAGATGGGTCAGACTTAACAAGCAGTTTTTGCCGAGACAAAGTGGCAGACTATTGGTTGTCATGACCATTATCATTTTGCTTCATGAGAGTTTTGTTTGTGATAGAAATTATTTATCTCTGTTATGCAGAACTGGAAAGCTACCCAGAGTCCATTATGTCAATCTGCGGGGAAAAAGGTAAAAAGGCTAGGAAAGAAACAAACACAATCAGGCATTACTAGGGCTCGATGATAGTTAACATGAGTTCTCCATTTCTTGTGCTATGGTCATTCTCTAAGGACTCTCTACAACGTATCAATAGATCCTGACATGCATATCCGTATCCTGGACTTTGAACTGTCCTATAATCTATAGTAACCATCGTGATTATACACAGTCTCTTCTCTGATATGTACGGTCTAAATAGCAAGGTCTTATCTGAACCTTTCAGATACAACTTTTTCTAGAGACTTTACTTCAAATAAATTAGTTCCCTTAGGATTTAAACTATTTGAATTATTTTTAAGAAGTGTTATCACCACAGAATTGTGATATACTAATAAATATTTCATTTTTAGTATCTTCTTAGTCTTTTTTATACATACCTCAAAAACCTTAAAGTTATTACTTCAAGAAACGAAGTCCATTTATTTCCCTGTAACATTTTCCTCATATTTCAATACACACAAAAATAGAAGAGAATTAAATAACATTACTGCTTATAATGGCTTTTCCTTTCTGTTTTGAATAAAAACCTTTAACTGCAAATTCTGCTGCTTTAAACTAAAAAGAATCCTACCATCTTTAATGAAAAAGAAGGAACGAAAACACACATGTCTAAACTTTTGCTGTATTTGCCTTTTTCAGATTCACAACATGAAGAAACACTGTTAAGTGAGCAAAATAGTACTCTTCATCCAACCATACTTTTACTTAATCAGTACTCACTTTCACGCTAATCTAACATAAGGTACAGCTCTATAGTAATGTCTCTTGTGATATGTTTCCACTTCATAACTAAAAGAGCTTTAGCGTATTATGGGGGAATTATGAGCTGGGCATATATAGGGCATGGGATATCTAAAAGCTCTGACCCTGTGAAACTGTTGGATACTTCAACCATTTCTACTTTGTCCAAGACAATGGCAGCCTGAATACAATAAACTGAATTGGAACAGAACCTTTAAATTTTAAAGGGGAAGAAATAAACGTTGCTTATTAAAAATTTTATAACTGAGTAGATAAGGCTGTGAAAGATTATTTTTAACAGAAGTCTCTTGGCTGGAAGCTCAATAACATCTAAAAATGTGGAACAATTTCATGCAACTAAATGAGAAGGAAATGATTATACAAGAATCAAAACAATATTGCTGTTTGGATGTTCTTTAAAGCTGTGAATAGCCACCTTTGCTTTAAATTTCACATATTTGAACTTTGAAAAATGTTCTTGAAGACAATTTGGTGCTGTTTTTTGCCTCCAAAGCCATATGGTTGAGAGCATTAAACACTGTCCTGGGAATCAGGACATTCTTACTCCTTGTCTCATCTTTACTGCTGATGGGTCTTAATACTTTCTATTTCTTTAAACTTTGGAAATGCTATTTAATTATGCTATGCAACAACCCAGTTTGCAAACATTAATTAAGCCTCATAGCTCCCTTGTGGTCTGAGACAGGTAAAATACCATTAGTCTCAGATAATAGGGAAAATAAAGCTCAGAGGGGTTAAGTGGCATGCCCAAAGTCACAGAAGCAGTAGTATTTGGATCAGGATTATAATTCAAATTGTCTCTTAATCTACAATGATTCTCAAGCAAGGCAAATGTATTAAGATGAGCTCCTCAAGTTAAAAAGGAAGAAATAAGCAATTTAACTGTTTTGAAAATTCAGTACCTTTAGGCTGAAGTTACCTCTTAGTAAGTATTCATTTGAGCCTCATTGATTAATAAATCACACACAGAGGCCACCTCAACATTGAGGAGGACAAACAGAATACAAACAACATCCTCTTAAGTTTCTAAAACAGAGAGGGTGGTAAAATTGTGTAGAGGGCATCACCCCAGGGGCAGGCTGTGGGGATTGAGTTTCACAGAGCAGACTCCTGCGACACAGTTGGCTTCCAGCTGCTACTCTGCCCAGTGAAACGCAAAAGTGCTATCATCTGGCCAGGAGGTGTCAGGGAAGTTTCCATCCTGTCAGCTAGTCCAGGCAACACAGGAAGGCAAAAGAGGCTGCTGGAGAAAGAAGCAGGTGACTGCTGCACTTCTACTCTCTATGGGTCGCCAGAGGCATAGCAAGGAGACTCGTCTGCAGTGGAGCTTTGCTGTGTACCTGCTCCTCAGAGATGAGCCCCAGCTGCATCTGGTCTCCATGCCTATAGCTCCCTGCAGAGAAACGAAACCAAGAATTGACAGAGCAGAACAATAAGCTTTGCCTGGGACTCCACAGGCAAAGTAGGATGGAGGATATCCAGTGTTCAGAGTAACACATTAACATCGACCATGAAGAAAAAAGATCTGAAACTGCACAATAACTGGGGTATTTACCAAGGATTATGTACCATCCCCTCTTCAAGCACTGTTACATATTCAAGTGGCCATGAGAGAGCATTCTGGAAAACTGCAAAGAAACCCTGGCTAGACACTCCATATGTATATATATAATTTCCCACATACTATCTCCAAATGTTGGCACATATCCTCATTGTAAGAATATATAAGAAGGAATAGTACACTTGTTTCCTATATGAACTATTAAATAATACTGTTTCTACAATTCATATACACACATGGGTTTTTCAACCAATGTATTTTGTGCTCAGATTTTACTTCTGCTTGTGTTCAGGCAAACAGTTCTTAAAGCATGCCATGGCCTGTGTTCATGCCTTGTGAAAAGCCTGCTCTCATTGAGCAAGGCTGTCCTTGTGTGCCAGGACATAAGAAATTGAGGTGGGCCTTCACTGCCCTTCTGTTCTTCTTTCTGAGCTAGATCTTTACAGGGTCTGTGGTGCCAATACCAGCTTTCTGAACTGCAGGCTATAGTTCTCTGTATGCTCTTCTTCAACAGCCAAAGCCAAGTCAGTTGAGTTGAAGATGAAGATACAGATAATTCTGTTAGTGGCAGACGTCTGTAGTCCCACTTATGGTTAAGAGACAGATGACATGCCAGAATACAATATGAAGTTCTGAGAATACTTGCAAGGAGACTCAAGCAAGTGAAGATATTCCCTTTGCTTAACTTTAGGTCTTCAGGACATTCTAGCAGACCAACTTAGCAGGGAAATCTCAAATAATCACAAGGAACTCCTCAAATATTTTGTCCTCCAGATGTCACGCAAGACACAGAATTGTTTGTGACATGCCATAACTGTTAATGAGACACAATACTACTGCAGAAGATCTGGAAGAATTGAATTGTCTTAAGTGTGTTCATTACATATATTTTTAACACGTGTACCTAGAATATGTCTGCTCTTGGGAAAGCTGACCAAGCTCTAGTGCTGTCGTTCTGATGACTTCACCTTGTACCAGGTACTTCTACTAAATCTAATCCAAATGGAAACCGTTCTCTAACAGATCTGAACAGTACTCGGCACCTCTTCATGTGACAATTTTTGTCCCTGCTGAAGCCCACAGCGCTGCCTCTCAGCTTGATTCCGGTTCCTGTGACCACACCTCACCACATTTCCTGGGATGCAGCCATGTTACATTTCTGCCAGGTTACAGAGAAGAAATTCTTGAAATGAGTAACTGTTGGGATTTTTGCCAGCAGGCTCTGGCTAGCCACTCAATCATTCCATTATCTTTCAATAGATACTGCTTTCCTGGTTGCTATTTTACCAGCCAAAAGACCAATAACCAGAAGGAATTCCTCAAATACTCGGAGGTCCAGATATTTCCTTCTTCCATGCTTTATATACTGTCTTTCCGAAAGTTGTCCTTGAACCATGTCTGCAAGTACAGCTTAAAGCTGTCTCATACTTTTGATAATTAAAACCTTTTTTGTCCCTTATTTTTTTTACCGGCCAAGGCTAAACTTCATGTCCTGAATGCAATTAGCACATTTTCTTTTCTCCTTGACAGTGTGGTATTAATACAAGCCTCATTGAGACTGAGTTTGTGGCACAGATGAGAGGTTTTTGCAGTGATTATCTGGGTAGGTTTCTATTTGTACCTACTATATTTTATCAAAGGAAAGACCCACATAGTTTTGTTCAATTTGAACCAATACAATCTCTTTCCCTCTTTGAACAGCAACCTTTAAAGATTTATAGGGCAGCAGCTTGGAGTTCACTAACTATACCAGAGACACATGAAATTACAGTTCTGATAGAAGGTGTGAATTCTGACAGCATCAGAAGTTTCAGAATAAAACTAGGAATTTCACTTATATCCTCAGATTTTTTAATTCTCAGACTGAAATGGAGTGAAAGAAATGGCCACTGGAGCTAAGACAAGCTTTTCTAGCAGAGTGGGATTTATAACAGGACAAAGTGCTTTCCTTAACACATAGAAGAGAAGGCTGGAGAAGCAGCCAGAAGCACCCCATTAATAAGTTGTCAGGCATCTTCTTTGTACAGTAAATATTATAATTAGAAATAAACATTGAGAGTAGGATGAATTCCTGTTTCATGCTGAAGATACAATTCATAATTAGAGTAATACCTTCTGCTAGTTTTTTAGATGTAAAGGCTAGGTTTTACAGGGGAGGTTAAAACAAAGTCTATATGCTTGTATCTTTTCCACCTATCATTCACTTATCTCAGGTTGGTCAGATTGAGTTTAAACATCCTCTCCTTCACATTTTTCACACTGAGGAAGTAGGTGATGCTGGAGAGAAGATTAAAAAAAAAATAAAAAAAAAAATAAAAGGAGAAGCATTTGACACAGTTTAATTCTGTCATGGTCTTTTGCCTGGAATTTGCTCCAGTGCCTGTCACGGGCACAGTAAACCCGTCCACTTCCTTCTTACAACTTTGCATTTGGTTTTGCCTTACATGTTTTCTCATACAAGAACTGCTTGTGAGAACA
Organism: Coracopsis vasa; assembly: GCA_026283785.1. Taxonomy (NCBI): domain Eukaryota; kingdom Metazoa; phylum Chordata; class Aves; order Psittaciformes; family Psittacidae; genus Coracopsis; species Coracopsis vasa. Next base: position 17,751 of record JANHGB010032963.1, on the reverse strand, counting down.
GAAAGCAATCCACACCACGTTTTGTGTAGCTTGTCTAAATCAAAATAACAGCATCCTGGCAAACGTTTGGTAGAGAGAGTGTAATAATTATTGGTTTGGTTTTCGTTAACCTCTTTTTGTTTAGTCAACATTAAGTCAATCCACCTGGAGCTTAATACTGTATGTTACTATAGTAACTTTACAGCCTATTTGATTGTGACAAAGGGCTTCATCTGGTCCATTTCATGCTCCTGTGTCGACCTACTCCCTCCCAGTGTTTTATTATATCTGTCTTTAAGAGTATCTGCAGGAGCCACAGCTGCTGTGCTTTTGTAGCAGAAAGCAGCTTTCACTGTGTGAAATACTCTGTTCTAAAAGGTCTTATGGGCTGATGGCATTATTGAATTTCAAAGCAAAGACAAACAACATTAAATTGTTTAAAGCTAATATTCATGTTTTGCCATACACCATGGGTTGGTTGTTTTTCAGAGTGGAACAGTATATAATCACTGGTTGATGCCCTTGAGAACAAAACCACAAAATAAAGCGATGTAGAATACAAAGAGACTTGAAAGTAATTCAGTTTTTGAAACAAAACAAAACAAAAAATGTGTTGGGGGCTCAGGAAAAACATTAACTCCAAGATCCGCAGTTAGCAGTTTGTAAAATGAAAAATTGGATAATGCTCTACAAACGGGCCAGATCCTTCCCTGTTAAACCACTGTGAAGCCATTGATTTTAATGGCATTACTCCTAAATTTATACTAGTACCAGGCTGAGTAGTACATGACCCATGAGTGCAAAATGTTTAAGACTTTCCAACTGTCGCCTGTTCATTTTACAACCTGGTTGTTCTATAATGCTCTAACCAGCCATGTGGATGATTGTAACAAGCTGCTACACAGCTATTGTTTGGATTACCAGCACCACGGAACTCTTTCATTACAATGTTTGTTCCTGCTGTTGTTTAAATTTACCTTACTCTAGCTTCTCAAGACAATTTATTCCTTGCCAAGCTTTTTTCCCCTCTATGCTCTACAGCTGCTGGCTTTGTGTGCAAAAATACTTTACAAATCTATTTTTATTGAGTCCATTCAGATTTGCCGCATATTGCTAATATTTATCCGCATATTTGATTTGAGAATAAAACGTGTTCTCTGCCCTAGTTTCTCTTACTCCTCGCTTGTCATTATGGATGCTTCTGAATAAAGATCTGTGCATTTCTTTGTTGCCAGCGCAAGGGCGATGCAGTGAGGTTCCTCCTGCATTTCAGCGGAGCCCCACTCCAGTTGTGTTAATTGTTGGGCTGGCAGGGCAGTGAGTGCTGAATGCTGCCTTGTTAACTTGCTAAGCAGCTGGTCAGCAGGGTAGTTTGATTCCAGCAAGGCTCTTGACACCTCTGCCAAGGGTTATTGATACCTCACACACCCCAGCTGAGACAGATTGTTTTAGTCGTGCTTCATATCCATAGCACAGCCTGTAGTTAGGAAAAAAAGTGATTGACAGCTCACACCTCCTGGGCCCTTCTTACTACCAGACACAACATCTGCTATGCCCTGTGGAGCAGTGAACCAACACACACTGAGAGAACTGTTTCTAGTATTGTCAGGGTTGATTTTGTTTAACCCTTTCTGGCTGCTCTCTGGAGATGCACATAGGGGTTTCTGTAATCCTTTACACGTGCTTAAAAAGTGTGGAATATTTGACTGAGTGAACACCAAAGAAAATGGTGCCAGCGACGGCGAGGAAACCAGTCAGCAGTTCTTCCTCAATAAGGTGATCGACATGCTCTGGATTGCAAAACAAAAACTGGGTTATGTCTACTGGAGAATTGCCTATTTCCAAACAATGTTGCGGATGCAACTGAAGAGGAGTGCACCTCTGAATCCATGGCCTGATGCAATTTCACTGAGTGTACACTCAGGAGGGGGCTTAACCACAAAGCTAAGCAAGTCTGTTTTGTAACTAATTACCTAGGTCAAAGCACACTCTGGTTAAAGTTAGGTTATATGTACAAATACCAGTGGTGTATGGGTTTTTGATGGAGAGCAGAGAGATAAATTAAAGTACTATTTGCTTCCTTCAGAAAACAAACCAGTAAGAGAGTTAGCAATTGCAGCATCCTCACTATAGATGATCCCATTTTTGATTACAAATATAGGTCATTAAATATACATGCAAGGAGCTTTCATAAACTATGTTCAATGTGCGAAAAAATGATGAAAAATGTTTTAAAGATTCCCCAAAATAAACTGATAGTTTTAAAATACGTCTGACATGTTTGAAGGACTGATTTGTCTTACTTTTGCACAGATTTTTAAAATATTTTCCCTCTAAAATAAAACCAGAAGTATTGTTGAAGCCTAAAAATGAGTATTTCTATAAATCATAGAATCACAAGGAAAAAGACCCTTGAGTCCACCTGTTAACCTAACACCACCAAGTTCATCTCTAAACCACATCCCCAAGTGCCACATCTACATAACTTTTAAACACCTCCAGGGATGGTGACTCCACCACTTCCCTGGGCAGCCTGGTCCAATGCTTGATAACCCTTTCAGTGAAGACATTTTTCTTAATATCCAATCTAAACTTCCCCTGGCACAGCTTGAGGCCATTTCCTCTTGTCCTATAGCTTGCTACTCGGGAGGAGAGACTGGCACCCGCCTTATTACAACTTCCTTTCAGGTAGCTGTTGAGAGCAAAAAGGTCCACCCCAAGCCTCCTTTTCATCTGGCAAACAGCCCCAGTTCCCTCAGCCACTTTTCATAGGACTTCACCAGATTTGTTGCGCTTCTTTGAATACACTCCAGCACCTCATTGTCTTTCTTGTAGTGAAGGGCCCAGACCTAGACACAGTATTTGAGGTGTAGTCTCACCAGTGACGAGTACTGGGGGATGATCGCTTCCCTAGTCCTGCTGGCCAAACTATTTCTGATACAGGCCAGGATGCCACTGGCCTTCTTGGCTGCCTGGGTACAAGCTGGCTCGTGTTCTGCTAGCATCAATCAGCACCCCCAGGCTCTTTTCCCCAAGCCTGGAGTGTTGCATGGGGTTGTGACACAAATGCAGGACCCAGCATTTAGCCTTGTTGAACCTCACACAATTGTCCTCAGCACATTCATCTAGCTTGTCCAGATCCCTCTGTAGAGCCTTCCTACTCAAACAGTGCAACACTCCCACCCAACGTGGTGTCATCTTCAAACTTACTGAGGGTGCACTCAAGACCCTCATCCAGATAATTGTTAAAAATATTAAACATAATTGGCCCCAGTACTGAGTCCTGGGGAACACAACTTGTTACCAGCCGCCAATTGAATTTAACTCCTTTGCCCTTCAGGACTGTCTCCTAAGGGATTCTATCAACCAGGCTCACAAACAGGCCAAATTCAGCCTTCCCAAAGTCCAAGGTAGCAATTCTGATGACCCTGTCCTTACTTCTCAGAGAATGTAAAACTTTTATCGTCTTGTGATCACTGTGCCCAAGACAGCCTCCAACCATCACATCACCCATAAGTCATTCTCTGCAAAAAAACCAAGTCCCTTCCCTAGCTGTTCACTCACCATCTGTGTCAGGAAGTTATCATCTTCCACACACTCCAGGAACTTTCTGGACTGTTTCCTCTCTGTTGTATTTTATTTCCAGCAGACATCTGATAAGTTGAAGTTCCCATGAGAACAAGGGATAGCGAAATCTTATTTGTTTTCATCATATAGGTATACTCGATGAGACTTTCATAGGAAATGCTATGCAAAGCTAAAGAAGTTGTATAGTAATGGATTAGGACATTTTGGTCCTTTTATTTTCATTTGGCTACATAATGACTTCCCACCATACTGTCATGCTTTACAGCTGATGTTTGCTAGCTATACTATCTCTGTTTACGATGCCATAAGGATGTGTTATGCTACAGAGGATCTAATAGCTTTATTTATTATATCTTTATCATAGCTATGTAATTAGCAATATTATTATTGCTAAGCATCACTATTACCTTTTGTCAACACCATGTAACTCTGATTTCAGTCACTATGTATTTTATATCCTGGAAAAAATTATTGGCTGAGTTTACATGATACTATCTTGTTCATATTTCATGTGATTATATGGCTGTGTTCTGCTGGTAGACTGAGGATTTTCATTACAGTAAACCAGCAGTATGACTACATGATTTTCTGCACATAACTCTCACTTCTGGTGGTTGTCTATCTTTTGTTCCAGATGTCACCACAAACTGAGCCCATTTCTGGTGTAAAGAAGTGACCTTCAAGAGCCCAAACTGTACTTCCTAATGGTTTTAAAACTTAGATCAGCCTCAATGTAGATTACATAAGAAAAACCAAATTAGTTAAAAGTTATTTTTGGTTCTGGACTTGCACAGTTATTATTAACTGCATTTGCTGTAAAGGTTCCTTTAGCCCACTCCTGAAATAAGGATAAGCATATAAACTGAGGTATAACCTGAAGTCAGGTGCATGGCAAAGTCAAGGTTTGAGTTATGGTCTTTTTTTTAAACAGTTGTTCCCTCTAGAGGTCATATTTGTTTAAAAGAATGCCACATTTCCTCCAAATGAGCAGTTTGTAAGTTATTTTGAAATACTGTAGAGAAACAACTTACATACTTAAGGTCCCTTTCTTTGAATTTATCATCAAATCTGAAAGTACTTCACATTTGTGAGCTTCAAAGTAGGCTTTCAAACAAACAAATAAACACTTCTAAAAACATGCTTATTTCTAATCTTCATTTCTAATGCTCCATTGGTAAGGTGGATGATGCAGACTCAGCAAGTCTGAATAACGATCTTTTATTTGTTGTCTAAATAAACCAGAAATGAAGAAATCAGCCACACTTGCAGCCAATGGAAGAATGTGGCATCATCTTGAACAGACAGCCCCACGGCACTTAAGAAGCAAAGAGCAACCAAAGCCAGACAGATAAGGCTTCAGCAAGAGGCTCTGGCATCAGTGAAACTCACCCAAAACAACCTTATTCAACATCACAGATATAGTTTCTGATATTGATAAAATAATTATAGTCAAAATCAGGTATATACTTACAGAATATATAAAAATATGACTGGTCAACAACTGACATCCATACAGGTAATTGACATCAGTGTAAGTCAGGACTGAACTGCCCATTAGCAACAAATGGATCAGAACATTGGATCACCAATTGCTCGGATGTGGCATCTGATGATATTGAAACCATAAAGTGACAATGGACAGAAGTTTGGGAGAGTGTTGGGTTCATGTTCATCATGTCACACTTGTTCCTGTGTGATACAAGACACCTTTGAAAAGAAGGAAGAGCTCCTCTAAATCAGACAAGTCATAACGCTGTAATCTGAGAAACTAGAATAGCTGCAGTTGGATTGTAAGTATCTTCATCAAAGCAGTAGGAAGAATAGGGGAAATAAAACAAAAACAAAACAACATATAGTAGAAAGCAGGAGATGGTCCTTTCTTAATCACTTTTTAAGGTTTCCAGTGAACTAGCTGTATGTGATTTTCCCTGTCCCTTGTCTGTTGATGTGTCAGAATATATAAAAGAGTCCATGTTGAGTAAAGGAGGAAGATATGGTGCCTCAAATACAACTACCTCCAGGATACACAAAATGTACATTCCATTCTTTCTTTCTTTTTTTTTTTTTTCCCTTTTTTTCCCCTCTTTCTTTTTTCTTTATCCTTTTTTTCCCCCCTCTTTTTTTTTTTTCTTTTCTCCTGAGAAGGCAATCCTATTGTTTACTCTGGAAGGCAAAACCAAGGGTCAACACAGAAGCAACTGCATGAAAACCTATGGCTCCTGCTAGACTACACAAACTAAAGGTATTTTCTGCTCCTGAAATCTACCACACTTGAATGGATGAAGGTCTTACTCAAGCTTTTATAACTACAGGGTAGTAGTTTACATAAGTTTGACTCTTAAGTTCTGTTTGCGGGTGAGCTTGGCTTATTTTTGTTACAGGAGAGCATCTTGGTAGAGCAATTAAAGCAAAAAACAGTCGTGCATGTGTACATATATACCTACTTCTCTGAAAGCTTTGGCATGACATTCTGCAATAATCACTGAGATTTCAGGATCATACTGTAATTTAAGTGCTTAGAAATTACTTACTAGAGAACTGAGAAGGACTTGGGAGTGTTGGTAGATGATAAATTGACTATGAGCAGGCAGTGCACACTTGAAACCAGGAGGGCCAACAGCATCTTGGTGTGCACCAGGAGGAGTGTGGCCAGCAGGCTGAGAGAGGTGATCCTCCCCATGTCCTTGACCCTGGTGAGGCCATATCTGGAATACTGTGTTCAGTGCTGGGCTCCTCAATTCAAGAAAGACAAGGAGCTACCCAAGAGGTCCAGGAGAGGGCCACAAGGATGATCAGGGGTCTGGTGCATCTGTCTTACAAGGAGAGATTGGAGGAGCTGGGTCTGTCTACCCTGGAGAAGAGAGACCAAGGGGGATCTCATTAATGCATACAAGTATCTCAAAGGTCGGTGCCAGGAGGATGATGCCAGACTCTTTTCAGTGGTGCCCAGCAACAGGAAGAGGAGCAATGGCCATAAACTAAAACACAAAAAGTTTCACCTCAACATGAGGAAGAACTTTTTTACGTTGAGGGTGGCAGAGCAGTGGAGCAGGCTGCCCAGAGGGGTGTGAAGTCTCCCTCTCTGAAGACATTCAAAGCCCACTTGGACAGTTTCCTGGGTAACCTGCTCTAGGTGGCCCTGTTTTGGCAAAGGGGATGGACCAGAAGCCCCTTCCAACCTTAGTGATTCTGTGAAATGGTAATATAATGAGAGTGTTTCGATATGTTCCTTTCTTCCAGTAGCCAGTTCAGTCTAGATTTGTTTCTTAGCAGAAGGAATTGCAGAAAAAAGATATGTGTAACCAGATTTAATTTCCTTCTGAGGGTTCTTATTGAGCAGGACACATTATAGCATATTTCAGAAGACTTTTTTTTTGTTAATTAAAATGCTACTTCACTACCTGTCATGCTCCACCCCTTTGGACTGTAGATGCGATTTATATCAGTGGCTGACAACAAAGCATAATGTGCAGCACTGATACAAATTTTAAATTTTAAAACTCTCTGGGAAGCCTTATATACACATTTATCATTTCCTTTTTCATTGGCTCCCAAATGAATGGGCTTGCACTGCAGGAAAATGAAATCAAATGAAACATTTCATTCTGGATTTTTCTCTCCAGGTGGCAGGAAATTGGGATTTGGGGACTACTGTCAGGCAGCTTTTTGGAGGACATCTCTTCCTCCTACTGTTGTTATGAGTCCCTTCACAGCCTCTGGCCACCTCAACATCATCAAAACTAAACCAAGAAGATATTAATTATTCAATATCAGTTATACAATAATACTATAACTTTCAATGTCATGGAAATGCTGGGAAATATATGTTTTCATAGTATTTGATTTTACTAAATGAGTAATTCACAGGAATCTTTTTCTGTAAAGTCTCTTTTGAGAGAAAAATGTCTCTAGTGTTACGTTTGACCAAATACCACTCTATCCAAACATCTTTCTGATGTTGATATAAAAATTCAAGTATGGCCTGTTTTGTGGCCAAATCTGGCCAGATCTCTGAGCATTCTGAGCATTCCTGTATCCAGTGGGCTATTAGAAACAGCTGTACCTACTAATTTAGGTAGCAGTTAAATTTCTGCTGAGACAGCCTAGAGAGCATCCTTTCCCTGAGCTGCTGGGGTCTTTCTCAAAGCTTTGCCTTGTTGTTTTCTGTGCTTCTGTGGCCCTTTCTTCCATGCTTCTACTAAGCCCAAGAGCAAACCGATGATGTCAGCTCAGCCTGTGGTGATGTTTTCCAGTGGAGGCAAAGAGAATTATGGCTTTGTTCATTCAGTCTTGGGTTAGGCTTCTTAAGAGGAAGCCAGCTGTGATCCTGAAATGTGGAAGACAGCATTTTTAGGAACTGATTAAGTTTGTTCTGTCCCTGAGCTAAGGATGACATGCCTATTCAGAATCTCAGTTCATATCAGACTCTTCTGTCCTTCAGATAGCAGTGACTGGAAACATTTTTTTTTATCATCTCAGCTGGTGCATTTCCTTCTTAAATGCAGACTTTGTTACAGTGATCCATAACTGAGAATCCCTTCAGGCTTGTCTACTGCATTGCACTCTATCAGATTCAAAGTGTGAAGAATCCTTGAAATCTCCAGTTCCTGCAGAATGCAGTTGCTTTCTCTCACAAGAGCTATACTAGTGAGAACATATCACAACTCTGCTCCACAGGCTACATTCAACACTAGAAAATCAGCGTGCCAAAAAAAGATCTTAAAAGGCCTGTAGTCGGCTATAAGTAAAGGGCATCTGCAAATGTGGAATTCTTAGTCCAAATCTCAGGGACATTCAAGAGAGTCAGAATAGAGATGTGTCAGTTACAGCTCTTGAAGTGACTCCTGCTTAATTGCACTTGGGTCCCAACTCTGGGTACTTTGAGATAACTTTTAGCTCCCTGGGCTTTTCAGTTGCTACCTGTTCATCACATTTAGAACTTTAGTCTAATAGTTAAACATTTACTGCCAGGTGTTCTCTATGTGAGTAAAGCTGCTACCTTGAAAGGCCTTTACCTTGGAGCTTGGTGGCTTTAAACCCCCTGATATAGATATTCTGCAGTGCTGTGAATGGGCGTACAAGGATCATCTTTGTGAATTTTGCACTGCACAATAAAGGGAGCAACTGCTCAGGTACTGCTTACAGCTATTTTTTACTCCTACGTACCTAATAATCAATAAAGCCTGCACTAATCCATCCTTACAGGGTGGAGGGGAAGAGCTGGCAAATATTCTTCCTTCCTTGTGCTGTTTTGCTACCTATATTTAGCCTCAGTGCAGCTCAGTGCTAAGTCACTGAACCACATACAGGCTCTGACCTTTTGGGTGACCTTGAGCCACTTACCTCTCTATGCTTCTCTTTTGCTTCACCTCTCTGTTGTTTCCTTTAAATGCATAGCGTAAAATTATGCAGAGCTGATTCTGTCTTTAAAGAGCATTTTCTGGTTTAGCAGACCCCCACCCCTCACTGTTAATTCCAGGTTCTTAGGCTCATGATTAAGTTACTATGGTGTAACAAGGTATCTCACATCTGTTGCTCATTAGGAGGAATTGCCTGAGCCAGAGTAAATGACTACATTTGAAGCAGTCATCTTGACTTTCCCTGTAGTCAGTGAAAAAAATTTGTCACTCCTAAGTTGTGTTCTGCAGTAGACAGCTAACATACATCAGGTGAATCCTGTCCCCTGAATGCCTTCTTCTCTCCAGTGATTGTGAAGAGTGTCTAGAAGAAATAGTTGAGATAAAGATTTCCTCGCTGTGGTAGTCTAAAGTTATGTGGAAATTGCTTTCCTAGTAAGCACTCATATATGTGTTCTTTACCTCAAGCAAAAGTGAACTGCTTTGATGCAACCAATTTGTTATGAGCTAGGTCAAATTGTTGTACGTTTACTCTGAGCCAAATATACACACGCAATTAACATGGCTCAGCTGACATGTAAGTGGATCACACGTTCACTCACCTACTTTTTCTAAACACATTTGTTTACCATCAGCCCACTTTGTGACCAAGTCTTTTTAAAACCCCTTCTTTTTCCCCTCTCTTTGACTGTACAGACTGAGGGCAAGGTCACTCTTTCTACTGATTTATCATATTTATCTTAGTCTCTCAAGTAGAGTAACCTCGGTTTCCACCTCTTTCTGAGCTTTCCTTTTCCTTTTACTCATAAGATCCCTTCTTTCTATGCAGCCTTCTCAATGCTCCTTATGAAGGACACTGTAAAAATGAACTGAATTTTAATACCTAAGTCCTAGAAAAATTTAAAATGCAGACTGTAGGTATGAGTATAAACTATTTTGTAAATCAGCAGCCTCACAATTTTTAAACCTGGCTGTAGTATGAATATAAGATTGCTTTAAAGCAAATACTTGTAAAGATGCAAACAGCTAGAAAGGCACCCTTGAAAATATTTTTCATAGTATGTCTGTGGGAGATAATATTCCCAAGCAAAATCTCTTTTTGTTGTTGTTGTTGTAGCTGAATGTGGAAACAACAGAGCAGTTTCTACAATGTAAACAGATTTTAATGTAGATTTCCAAACACTCATCTAAGACTTTCTATTGAAATATGGTTGTTTACCTATGGTATAGAAATTACAGAGATATACAACATAAGTTTGATGTCTATTGTATACATTTCTGGCCGTATCAAATATTTAATACCTGATATTCTTGGGGATTTGTTAGCATCTCCTTTAAAACTTGCCTGCGGCAGTTACAAGATGGAATGTAAAAAGTGGTTTTGATTATCGTTTTGGATTGTCACCTTGACAGTTTGGGTTGGGTTTTATAGGCATGGAGAAAGAACACACACAGTCACACACAATTGCTCCTTTTCACTTTGCATCCCTTTCCCAGTAGACAATACTCTACAGAAACAGCTCAGGAGCAGGACAGACATGAAAGGATTACCAAGTGGAGCTATTTGAGGGAAACTTGGTTTATTATTATTTTTTGGAGTCAGGAATATCTAAGTGGCCAGCTTAATCTATAAATTGTCAGGGGATCACAAATAGACCTTAGTGGGTATTTGAGTGGTCAAGTCAAAGACACTGCTGCAAACAAAAACAGAGGAAGAGAAAAAGCAAGTGGAAGGAAAGAGAAGAGTAAACAGAAATTCAGAAAACAAAGGAGGAAAAGCAAAGTATCTTCAGCTTTGGTTGCCCATTGAATGAATAGGAAATGTTTAACACCAAGAGAAGTCTAAGGTCATTGTTTAATTTTTAATCTGAGCTGGAGGATGCAAGAGTATGCTAACGTATCTATATGTTTCCCTTAAAAAGAAAACTAATCTGTCTGCTGTTTTCAGTACCTCACCACCTACTAGCTCGCAGGTCCCCTCTAGGATGAAGGCTGCGCTTGGCCACACTGCTCTAAGAGTGCCCATCAATCCCTTTGTGTCCACTGGGCGAAAGACATTTTGTCACAAGTGAATGGGAATCTTACCTGAGCATCAGGCAGTGGGTGACAGGGTTCCAATAACTATCTATTTGTAGCTGGGGTTTGTGTTTGTTTTGATGCAGACTGGAGGCTGCTGTTTGCACAATTGAGCAGGCTGTTCTGAGCGCAAAATATTAGGCATGAGGAAGATTCAGATGACTGATTTTATCATGAGGGAAGGAGAAGGAAATACCACTGTTAGATGCAGCACTGTGTTTCTGCTTCCAGACTCTTTCACAGTATGATTGTAAGTTAAGTTTCTGAGATTTCCTGTAAATGACACCTGAACATCATAATGAATTGAGTTTATTAACATCTGTCTTTACATTAAGTCTGCACAGAGCTTTACCCTGAAACCCACAAGTCTTTGTGAAGCAAGCAGATTTTATTTTTTTTCATTTAAGTCCTTTTATTACTGTGGTGCCAGCTATTGCTGCTATTGTTAAATGTCTGTCAGCATTTCCATTATAAACCTTATTTTCAAGAGATTTATTACCTACCTATTTTACTTCATGTTGTTCTGAAACTTGCCATGGAAAATTTTCAACATGGACTAAATGCCACTCTCTTACCTTACCACATTTGATTTAAACACATATAGGTATTCTGGATTGACTCTTGCAAAAGGTAAAGGAGGATCTCAGGTAGTATCATTTTCCTGCAAAATAATAGTTGAGCAGGAAGTTAAACAAAGTATGACTTTTTTTCAATTTGGAAAAAAATTGCAGAAATTTTTGGTTTGCAAATAAAATTTGTCAGACTTTCATGACTGCACAGTGTGTTGGAGATATTTTTCCTTTCCAAAAATAAAAACGTAAGATCGAATACCATGTTTTGTGCGTAGCTATACTTTCAATATTATTTCTTATAAGTCCCATAGTTCTTATTTATTCTTGACGCTTAAGAATGCACAAAAATAGTGCTTTTAAAAAAATAAATCTTTAAAACGTATAGAGAAATGCTTTCAGTCTCAGGTAATTACGTAGTTCTGTGACAAATCATGAGCTGTACTGTTGTCATAATGCAAAAATTCCTTCTCATTGTCTTTCCACTACTACTGCAGGTGAAGGAGTTACAATAAAAAAGAAAAAAGAAAGCCATGGAACTACTTCATTCTCTATGTTTGTCCATTAGCAATAATCCTAAGGGCTGAAAAATATACTTTACCATGATTGTAATAAGCACAACATATTTTCTTTACTGAGTGATGGTTAAATGGCAAAACGATTTTGTTCTGTAAGAACCTACAGTTGGAGGAGATTTCTAATCAGAGAGGGCTCTTTATTCTAGCAGAGAGCTAATGAGACTTCAGTGGCTGGAAGCTGAGGCTAGTTATGTTCAGATTAGTAATAAACAGTAGATTTTTAACACTAAGGGTGGTTAGCCAGTTGCATGTATTGCCAAAGGTTGTGGTTGACAGTTTTTTATTGTTTTGAATCAAGGTTGTGTGGCTTTTGGAAAGAGAAGTTATAGTTCAGCCGTAAAGTGTTAGCTCTGATGCAACAATTGTTGGGTGAAAATCTGTATTTGTGTCATAAGATAATGATGATGGTGGATTTTACATATTCAAATCTAGAAACTGCTGACAGTCAGGTGTCTTTCTTGTATTCAAAGACTCAGATCTAAGTAGTCCATGTCATGGGTAGCTCTGTCAGTATTATGCATGTTAGATGTGCAATCCAAATATTATCAAAGTGATGTAGGAAAATGCTGGTGAACAGTGGCTGCATTCATTCTGACTAAATGTATGAAGTCTCTTAAAAATCATTTGTACAACTATATAAATGCCATTTAGTGCTTTTGTTTAAACCCACTATATTTTTCAAATGTGTTATCACAGGACAAAATCCTGGCTCCAAATGTATTAATGGGGCCAGATTTTCACTTAAACTGTACCATTTATGTATTTTGGAGCATGTGAATCTATCCTTCACACAAATGACAATTTGAAAATCATTCTACATTTATCAGATATTATGAAGCTATGGTCTGAAAAATATGAACGCAGCAAAGAAGAACATCTTCAGTGCACAACTTTGATTTACTGGCATTCTCCAGAGAACTCACTGAAGTGTTACACTTACACACTTACACACAGTGTTACTTCACAGTAGTTTTTCTAAGCACTCCCTGTGACTACACAAAGCACAGGGCATTCCACATTTTCATTCTACTTCACTGTAAACTTTGGACAAATCTTGATAATTTATATTTGATAATTTGATCTTATTTATGATTAATAAATAATAATCCATAATTTCATCAAATTAATAAGCCAAAGTTCAGATGAGTAGTTTAAATAAATGTCTTTATTCGATCTTCTTTGACAGCCTGCGTATGTATTTTGAACTATATCTCTAGGTTGATTCTTTTTTTAAATTTTTGCAGGCTGAAGGGACTATTTGTTGATTATATGAAATATTATGTGATTTTCATGATATAATATGGCAAAAATTTCAAATATTTTGTTGCTTTAAAATCAATAAGGCAAGCAAACTTTTTATATGTTACAGCACATGCACTTATTCCAGTACATGTACAATGCAATACATTTTTACTAGTCTGTAGTGCAAGTGTCAGGCTAACAAGCTGGTAAGAGGATTTGAATATGTCACTTTCTGGTTTAGGACACGTGTATCTCATCTAAGGAGTCAGGAAGTTTAGTCTGGCTTCTGAAATTTATTTTGGTTTGGAGTTCTAGAATAGAGTTGTCATCAGTCGTTAACCTAGGGGGAATGATGAATTACACCACCAGAGAGCAACAGTTACAGACTGCTGCCTATAGACCTAGGCAGCAGGTGACCTCTATAGACCTATAAAGCCTCCCTATGTCATTTTATTGGCTTTTTTCCCTGTAGGATTTTGTCTCAACAACCTACCTCTCTTTGTAGTGTTGCTTATTTTACCCCTCTGGAAGCTTCCTCACAGCCCTTCTTCGGTAGCCTCAGTGATGTGACGCAGCTGGGCCACACCAGAGCTGGAACACAGGTCCCTGATGCGTTGGCAGCCAATCTCCCCTCTCTAGCCCTTGCTGATTGTTGGGGAGGAACCTAAAGCACAGGCTGAGAGGGTTGTAGGATGAATATGAGTTTGGCATCCTCAGTAATATCCAGTACAGTTCTTCATGGCCAGAAGTCTTCCTTCATTAAAAAATACTGAGACTTCTTTTGTTCTGATGCTCTTACTTAGGCTTGTGCAATTAGCTACTTTTAAAGACAAATAAATGCATAAATTTTTCTTCTGACCCATTATAGACTTTTTTTTAGGTGTAGGTTGGGCTTTTTTTTTCTCTAGATACATTTTAAAATGTCAGTTAAATATCAGTTATGTTTCCAAGACAGGTACACATCTTCTAATACAATGCTGTTTGACCTTATTGTCTTCCATGTGCTCGTACAGCATCTAAAGAGGCAAGAGCTATGAATATCATGTTTACTAGATGAAGAACTGAGTCATGGAAAGTTAAATATTAAAGAATAGAAGAGAAATCTTCGACAGAACAAGTAGATACATTTCAGGTACCTGCGGTCCCAGTTTAGTGCCTCCGTCAAACAATTCTCAGTCAAACGGAAACAGAGGTTATATCTGTTTCACTAATGACAGGCTGTAGTACTGAAGGAAATATTAAAGCCTTTGAAGCTTTTCATTTCAACATGAACTTACAGCATCTTCTAACTTTCTTTAACCACAGTCAACACTGAGTAAAAGAAAGGAAAAGAAAATATTCATGGTGTGTTTAATATCTCCTTATTCATACATAGTGTTATAAATAATAATATATGCACATAGTGGCTTATCTCCCTTGTGACATTCATCTTCACCTGTGAGGAGAGAAATAATAAGTCACTGGTGACTATTGCACTTGACTTATCCTTCCACATCAGAGAAGATAAATGCCAATAGAAAGATCAAACCTTTTGTATTCTTTTCTAGGTGAAAGGGTATTTATCATAGGGATATTGGAATTTATCTTGATCAGATACAGATGATTTCATCACGGTAATGAGGGAATCCTTATTGCATGCAGGCAATGTCTATGTTTTGAATGTAATTTCATTTTTTATATACTGTTTAGTGTTTAAAACAGACTCCTACTTATAATTCAATGCAAGTTGGAGCTCTCAATTCCTACTGAACTCCACTGAGGAGGAATTATTTGGTTAAATGAAAAAGGAGCAGAAACAAAAAAAAAGAGAATGGGAAGGAGAGCAAATACAAGAATTTATGTAAAAGGAAATCAGTTGGCACACAACTGAGATATTTGTTGTAATGCACATAAAATGCAGCATGTCAATTTAAATTGCACACTTCCCAACTCCTGCTAATTTAACATCATTTTAATACAGCTTTTATGCATGAAGCTAATATCTATTGTAGATAAAACTGCAGCAGAACAGCTTTTCCAGATACTGTATTTGAAAAATACCAGCAAACTTTCCTTCAGAGTAATATTTCATTGGCTCTTTTTACAATCTGTCTGTATTTCCTTCTGTATTTCATTTTTATTTTTAGTAACAAAGGCTTTTTCACTAAAAGCATAGGCTCTGCTTCTGGATACATTGGTGTGGTTTCATTCAGCACTCCAGGACCAGGAAGAAATGAATTCAGCCCTGAGAAAATGTCCTTATGATATTCCAGAATAGGAATTTGATCAGCATTTGATCAGAGAGATCGGAGTCCAGTTCTTCAGATATCTGCTCAGTGGAAACTGTTTTTGAGAATAAGCCCCATACACTTCAGCTGCCACAATAATTTATTTGGGCTGGAAAGACTGAGAGACACCTACAAAAATTACACCGTGACTTAACTGACAGCAGCCATGAGGTGGAGCAGGTTAATTAGAAGGAAATCAAAATGTTTGTTTATGCTCAATGAATCTGATAGTACAGGAATGCTGTAAAAACTGAAGCAGTAAAATACATGGTAGTGTTGTGACTGTATGTAGTGAATTACATTACATTCCTTAATATTGGCTGGACTGTTCATAAGGAAATTTTAATCTTTAAAAAATATCTTTAGGTTCATATTGCAGACAATTCTGATTTCTTAAAGGTTCATATTACAGATTCTTCGTGCATCAGCATTGCCTGATGTTGCAATATAGAACATTTTACAGTGACATGCCCTGCTGTTTGTCACTTTGCATCATGGTGCTATATCTCAAAAATCACAGCCCTACCTAACCTCTCTGCTTCTCCTTTTTATTTATGGAAAGCAAATGGACACTGAATAACTCCAGAAAGCAAGGGTTTCTGAAGATCAGGAACTTAGAAGCAATTTCTAAATTGATGTTTCATGGACTAAATAGGTAGAACTGTGACTACTTAAACTCGTATTTTAAAAAGAAACGAATACCTTTAACTTCAGGAACTCACTTTAATAAATATACTCATCAACATAGTTTAGAAAATATTTCCACCTTTGTTTTATAAAAATAATCTTTTTTTTTTTTGGTAACAATAAACAATAAGTTCCTCAATGAGTCTACCTGCATATCATAGATATCCCTCTCTGTGTTTAAGTATTTCACATAAATGTGATGAAGTTATCTTAGGGAATATGTGAATTCTTCTGCATGTGTTATCTAAGTAAATATTTTGTGTATACTTTTAAGTTCATATTTGTGTTGAGACTAATATACTGCAACCTTGAGCACAGTGGGAGCTATGAGAATCAGGGGAGCCATCAACCAGGCTGATTAGACTGCCCACTGAGCACAAGTGATATCAAAACAAGCAAGCTTTGGCCAGCATTAAAACCAGAATGCAGCAGGAACTGCAGGCATGTTATACAAAGTGGGATGCTGTTGGCACTTCTAAAATAGCAAGATGTTGCAAAAATGGACCAATCACCCCAAAACGCAGCCCTGAGTGATCAGTGGGTCTCATGGGAATGATGGGACACTGCTAGTGGAATTGAAAACTAAATCATAGCCTTCACTGTGCACACAGTTATGGATATACATGTTTATATATAATCTGTCCACATATCTGTCAACATTACTATTCATGACTGCTGTGGCACCTTGGTATTCTGATGATATTTCAGAGAAAGAAAGCAACTTTTTTTTTATTATCTTGTGAAAGAATTGCATCTGCATGTAAACAGATTTGCAAAAGCTGAAGGAGTACGTTTTCAAAGCTCTGAATACAATTTTAGTATCATGGACTGCTACAGGTCTCTAAATTAAGCTCTGAACAACTCCTGACAGAATTCAAAAAGAAATTTATAGCTATTTTTCTTTTTGGAAATATGTATATATAGACATACAGTATTTTGCCTGTGATGTTCCTGTTGACGAAGGAGCCATTATAGATTTCTTAATCTGGGAGAGAACAGGTGGAAGGACAGATACTTCAGTTTGAGAACTGAGAAATTCTTCATTATTTTTTTTTTCTTAAAGGACATTTAAAGCACTTCCTGCTATCCATGCTATGGTGGATCACTCATTCAGTGGAAATCTTGAGCACTCAAAACTGGGGTTCTCTGTATTCACAAAAGGTCTGAGGTAGCTTTCCAATTGTCATGGTTTCAGCTGGGATAGAGTTAATTTTCTTCCTAGTAGCTGGTGCAGTGTTGTGTTTTGGCTTTAGTCTGAGAATAATGCTGATAACACACTGATGTTTTAGCTGTTGCTAAGTAGCACTTACCCTGATCAAGGACTTTTCAGTCTCTCATGCTCTGCCAGTGAGGAGGGCCACAAGAAGCCAGGAAGAAGCAGAGACAGGACACCTGATCCAAACTAGCC